>JAGWEN010001832.1:0-10020 GCA_018703685.1 Orius laevigatus | reverse complement strand
TATATATATATATATATATATATATATATATATATATATATATATATATATATATATATATATTATATATATATATATATATATATATATTTATATATATATTAGATTAAATTCATTTTTGATCCAGAAAATCAGAATCAAAAAGTTGGAAAGTTGGTTTATTTTTATGTTGTTCCATGAAACCAACAATCTGGAAAAGTTAAGGATACACATGTTGGCATGGTAACTGGTATGTGTTTTCTACGAGTCCTTCTTCATCTGAAGAGACGAGTACATTATTCCCGCAGACGGCACAAATATGTTTGTCGAGGGTTCTAGTTGGCATACCATCTTGAGAATAGTACTAAAATTTAAATCGAAATTCAATCGAAAAAGACCTTTTTTTCTTATATCTCACTCCAATGTGTGTGGCCATCTTATCGCTGGATATTTCAGCAAGATCGAGCCCTAGCACACCATAATATAAACCATAAAATAAAAGGACCAAGCCTCCATCTGCTGAAATATACGATGAAACTTGCAAAATGATATTAAGGCCAAAAATTGAGAAAATAAATACAGAGTATCCAACAAAGGCTAGAGTGAAACTTGCTCTATAAATTAAATAAAACCATTTGTACACCAACCTGGATAATAATAATAATAAATTATATATATATATATAATATATATATATATATATATATATATATATATATATATATTATATATTATACATTATACATTGTATATTGTATATTGTATATTATATATTATATATTTATATATAATATATATTAATATAATTATTGATATTGAAAAATTGTTTTACCTGGGTGTAGTGCCTTGGCAAGGTTTTTCTATAGCTTTTTTCACGACAAAAGCTGTTATGCATGAGAATAAAAGCCAGAAGAAAATAAATCTCCACCAATGATTTTTTAGGCTCATTCCCATAGGGAGCACCCACATCCCAATTAATGTAACTAACTGTAAATTACTTGTCAGAAATTTTTTTTTTTTTAGAAAAAAAGGAATTTTATAAACTAAAATTGACTACGTTGATATTATATTTGATATGATTGTTTCACTGAACCTTATATGACTTGGGCCATCGTTTTTTCCACTGAACGAGGCCGATTTGAGCAGCGAATATGCAGACAAGAAATACTATCATCATTTCAGCATGCATGACGTCATGCCCCTGATGGGATTTAAATATCCTTTCTCTTTCTCTCCTAAAAAAAGTCAAAATGTTAGTTTTAAGGATAAATAAGGTAAAAAGGAAGACTCACCGATGTAATTCTTCGGGAGTCAACTCCTCCAGACTCTGCAACAAATTAAAATATTGAGATAATAAAAGCCTGAATTTCACTATTTTAGTGTGCTTCGTAAGATGACATTCACACCTCAGCATCTGACACTTAAATACGAATATGAATACCAGTATGAATAAGAATATGAATACTGATCGTATGATTTCCTTAGAAATATGAGTATAAACCAGTATTCTTATGTTTTGGCCTAGTGAATTTATTCATAGTCATATTAACGAATTCATGCTCATATTAACAGCTAAAACGTATGAATATGAATATGAATACGAATCGCATGACTTTCCTAGAAATATGAATGTGAATATGGACGTGTTCATATTCATGTTTTAGCCTTGTGAATTTATTCATACTCATATTAACTAAATCATCAAACGGCTAAAACATACGAATATGAATATCGGTATGAATAAGAATATGAATACTGATCGTATGATTTTCTTCGAAATATGAGTATAAACCAGTATTCTTATGTTTTGGCCTAGTGAATTTATTCATAGTCATATTAACGAATTCATGCACATATTAACAGCTAAAACATACCAATATGAATACCGGTATGATATGAATACGACTCGTATGACTTTCTTAGAAATATGAACCATGAACATGAACATTCATATGTTTTGGCCTTGTGGATTTATTCATAATCATATTAACGAATTCATGCTCATATTAACAGCTAAAACATATGAATACTGGTATGAATAAGAATATGAATACGAATCGCATGACTTTCCTAGAAATATGAATGTGAATATGGACGTGTTCATATTCATGTTTTAGCCTTGTGAATTTATTCATACTCATATTAACTATTTCATCAAACGGCTAAAACATACGAATATGAATATCGGTATGAATAAGAATATGAATACAAATGTATGACTTTCCTAGAAATATGAATGTGAAGAGAATTCATATTTGTGACTTTATTCATACTTATATTAACGAATTCATACTCATTGTAACAGCTAAAGCATACGAATATGAACACCGGTATGAATACGAATCGTAAGACTTTCTTAGAAACATGAATGTGAATATGAACCAGTAAATTCATGTTTCAGCCTCGTTAATTTATTCATACTCATATTAACTAATTCATCAAACGGCTAAAACATACGAATATGAATACCGGCATGAATAAGACTATGAATACGAATCGTATGACTTTCTTAGAAATATGAATGTGAATAATATGCACGTGTTAGTATTCATACCAGTATTCATATTCACATGTTTTAGCCTTGTAAATTTATTCATACTCATATTAATGAATTCGTACTCATTTCAACGAATTCATACTCATATTAACGGCTAAAACATACGAATATGAATATCGGTATAAATAAGAATATGAATACTAATGTAGGACTTTCCTAGAAATACGAATGCGAATACGAACGTGTTCGTATTCATACCATTATTCATATATTTTAGCCTTGTCAATTTATTCATACTCATATTAACGAATTCATACACATATTAACGGCTAAAACAAACGAATATGAATACCGGTATGAATAATAATATGTACGTGTTGGTATTCATACCAGTATTCATATTCACATGTTTTAGCCTTGTAAATTAATTCATACTCATATTAACGAATTCGTACTCATTTCAACGAATTCATACTCATATTAACGGCTAAAACATACGAATATGAATATCGGTATAAATAAGAATATGAATACATACTAATGTATGACTTTCCGAGAAATATGAATGTGAATACGAACGTGTTCGTATTCATACCATTATTCATATGTTTTAGCCTTGTCAATTTATTCATACTCATATTAACGAATTCATACACATATTAACGGCTAAAACAAACGAACATGAATACCGGTATGAATAATAATATGAATACGGATCTTATGATTTATGACTTTCTTAGAAATATGAATGTGATACGCACTGTTGGTATTCATATTCACATGTTTTAGCCTTGTAAATTTATTCATACTCATATTAACAAAATCATAGTCATTTTAACGAATTCATACTCATATTAATAGCTTAAACATACGAATATGAATATCGGTAAAAAATATGAATATGAATACTAATGTATGACTTTCCTAGAAATATGAATGTGAATATGAACGTGTTCGTATTCATACCATCATTCATATATTTTAGCCTTGTCAATTTATTCATACCCGTATTAACGAATTCATACACACATTAACTGAAAAAGCAAACTAATATAAACACCGGTATGAATAAGAATATGAATACGGATCTTATGAGTTATGACTTTATTAGAAATATGAATGTGAATACGGACGTGTTGGTATTCATATTCACAGGTTTTAAAGCCATGTAAATTTATTCATAATCATATTAACGGCTAAAACATACGAATATGAATACGGTATAAATAAGAATATGAATACTAATGTATGTCTTTCCTAGAAATATGAATGTGAATATGAACGTGTTCGTATTCATAGCATTATTCTTTTTTACCTTCTACCATTATTAGTTTTAGCCTAGTCAATTTATTCATACTCATGTTAGCGAATTCATACACAGATTAACGGCTAACACAAACGAATAATAATATGAATACCGGTAAGTATATGAATACTAATCGTATACCTCTCTTAGACATATGAATACTCATATTAGCGAATTCATACACATATTAATGGCTAAAACAAACGAATATGAATACCGGTAAGACTAAGAATATGAATACTGGTAAGACTAAGAATATGAATACGAATCGTATGCCTCTCTTAGACATATGAATGTGAATATGAACTCTGGCTACAGGCTGCGTCACCAATATATCAATGACTGCAGAAATGACGTCATATTGCAGAATTTTAGCAGATAAGACGTTTAGGTGCTGCTAAACAATCATGCTGCTACTTCCCATTTACATAGCCCCAAATTTTAAGAAAAACCCACGTGTCCCTTCATTATTTTGAGACTGACCTTATTCTCAAATGATTGATGCATGGCGATCTTTAGCTTCTTTAAAAAACGCCGATATTGGCAAAAAGGTCGATGACGCCACGAGCTAATTCTCCATTATTTGACACATTAAATAAAACGATCCATTGTTCGGAAAACGAATTCACAAAACCTTCATTTTTAAATTTCTTCCACAGAATAAATTCAAAATTTTAAATATGACGAAAAAACACAATTCAGCTCCGTCAAATGTAACCTCCCCGAAATCGTGGAGGAGTTTCCATGTCGTCTCAATAACGTCACTATGAATCGATTCTTGATTCTACTATCGATTTCAAAAGAAACCAAAATAGTAACCAATAACGACTTTATTGTTCATCAATTATTTTAAAAAGTTGTTTATTTCTTTTTAATATATAATTTAGGACATTTTTCGAACGAATTTGATCTAAAAAGTAGGATATCGGATCAAGTGAGCATGGAAGGAATGTTAAACGTTAACCTGAATCTGTGATTGTGGATTTTCGCGTTCGCCCCTTCTCAGGGTCTCCAGTTTTGTTTGTTTTTTTACCTTTTATTTTGATTCCGAGCCAGTTTTTAGTGTCGAAATCGAATTTTTTTTCTTTTTCGATTTTAAAATTTGAATTTTACCCTTTAAGTGGACATTTTGAATGGATGTCTAATGTGTGAAGTTGGTGCATTCTTTCCAAGGGTGAAAGTTGTTTTGATGAAGCTGATCCACAAGGAAGTGTTTTAAACTCGGAAGTGAGTTTTCTTTATTATTGTCTTTTTAGAAATTCATTCTGGATTTTATCGATTTTTATTGAGAAAAGGTACGTCCTCGTTCCCATTTTCTCGTTTTGTTTACTCCCTTCTCCAAGTTTCATTTTAACTAAATCCATCTCATTATTACATTTCTTAATCTATGAAACAATTAATCATCAGCGAAATTAATCATTCTCAATGTTCAATCATCGAAACGTGGATGATTTCAAAGATTGATTCTTTATTTTGTGTAAATACTCAAGCACTAATCATATCAATGCAAATTCATCACCACCATGAAAATACCCATTTTATGTTCAATGATAATTCATCACCACGATGAATAGAGCCATTCTATGTTCAATCATCAATGAAAATTCATCACCATGATGAAAAGAGCCATTCTATGTACAATCATCAATGCCAATTCGTCGCCATGATGCCATTCTATGTTCAATCATGAATGCCAATTCGTCACCATGATGAAAGGAGCCATTTTATGTTCAACCATCTATATAAATTCATCACCATGATGAAAACATTTTTTCTATGTTCAATCATCAATGCCAATTCGTCACCATGATGAAAGGAACCATTCTATGTTAAATCACATATTCTCAATTCGTCACCATGGTGAAAGGACCCATTTTATGTTCAATCATCAATGCCAATTCGTCACCATGATGAAAATATCCATTCTATGTTCAATCATCAATGCCAATTCGTCACCATGATGAAAATATCCACTCTATGTTCAATCATCAATGCCAATTCGTCACCATGATGAAAGGAGCCATTCTATGTTCAATCATCAACGAAAATTCATCACCATGACGAAAATATCCATTCTATGTTCAATCACATTTTGTCAATTCGTCACCATGATGAAAGGACCCATTTTATGTTCAATCATCAATGATAATTCATCACCATGATGAAAATATCCATTCTATGTTCAATCATCAATGAAAATTCATCAACATGATGAAAATATCCATTCTATGTTCAATAATCAATGCCAATTCGTCACCATGATGAAAAGAGCCTTTCCATGTTCAATCATCAATGCCAAATCGTCACCATGATGAAAATATCCATTCTATGTTCAATGATCAATGAAGATTCATCAACATGATGAAAATATCCATTCTATGTTCAATCATCAATGCCAATTCGTCACCATGATGAAAGGAGCCATTCTATGTTCAGTCATCATTGAAAATTCATCACCATGATGAAAAGAGCCTTTCCATGTTCAATCATCAATGCCAATTCGTCACCATGATGAAAATATCCATTCTATGTTCAATCATCAATGAAAATTCATCAACATGATGAAAATATCCATTCTATGTTCAATAATCAATGCCAATTCGTCACCATGATGAAAATATCCATTCTATGTTCAATAATCAATGAAAATTCATCAACATGATGAAAATATCCATTCTATGTTCAATAATCAATGCCAATTCGTCACCATGATGAAAAGAGCCTTTCCATGTTCAATCATCAATGCCAATTCGTCACCATGATGAAAATATCCATTCTATGTTCAATCATCAATGCCAATTCGTCACCATGATGAAAATATCCATTCTATGTTCAATCATCAATGCCAATTCGTCACCATGATGAGAAATATCCATCTCTATGTTCCATGATCATGAAGATTCATCAACATGATGAAAATATCCATTCTATGTTCAATCATCAATGCCAATTCGTCACCATGATGAAAGGAGCCATTCTATGTTCAGTCATCATTGAAAATTCATCACCATGATGAAAAGAGCCTTTCCATGTTCAATCATCAATGCCAATTCGTCACCATGATGAAAATATCCATTCTATGTTCAATCATCAATGAAAATTCATCAACATGATGAAAATATCCATTCTATGTTCAATAATCAATGCCAATTCGTCACCATGATGAAAATATCCATTCTATGTTCAATAATCAATGAAAATTCATCAACATGATGAAAATATCCATTCTATGTTCAATAATCAATGCCAATTCGTCACCATGATGAAAAGAGCCTTTCCATGTTCAATCAGCAATGCCAATTCGTCACCATGATGAAAATATCCATTCTATGTTCAATAATCAATGAAAATTCATCAACATTATGAAAATATCCATTCTATGTTCAATAATCAATGCCAATTCGTCACCATGATGAAAAGAGCCTTTCCATGTTCAATCAGCAATGCCAATTCGTCACCATGATGAAAATATCCATTCTATGTTCAATCATCAATGCCAATTCGTCACCATGATGAAAATATCCATTCTATGTTCAATCATCAATGCCAATTCGTCACCATGATGAAAATATCCATTCTATGTTCAATCATCAATGCCAATTCGTCACCATGATGAAAATATCCATTCTATGTTCAATAATCAATGAAAATTCATCAACATGATGAAAATATCCATTCTATGTTCAATCATCAATGCCAATTCGTCACCATGATGAAAGGAGCCATTCTATGTTCAGTCATCATTGAAAATTCATCACCATGATGAAAAGAGCCTTTCCATGTTCAATCATCAATGCCAATTCGTCACCATGATGAAAATATCCATTCTATGTTCAATCATCAATGAAAATTCATGAACATGATGAAAATATCCATTCTATGTTCAATCATCAATGCCAATTCGTCACCATGATGAAAGGAGCCATTCTATGTTCAGTCATCATTGAAAATTCATCACCATGATGAAAAGAGCCTTTCCATGTTCAATCATCAATGCCAATTCGTCACCATGATGAAAATATCCATTCTATGTTCAATCATCAATGCCAATTCGTCACCATGATGAAAATATCCATTCTATGTTCAATCATCAATGCCAATTCGTCACCATGATGAAAGGAGCCATTCTATGTTCAGTCATCATTGAAAATTCATCACCATGATGAAAAGAGCCTTTCCATGTTCAATCATCAATGCCAATTCGTCACCATGATGAAAATATCCATTCTATGTTCAATCATCAATGCCAATTCGTCACCATGATGAAAAGAGCCTTTCCATGTTCAATCATCAATGCCAATTCGTCACCATGATGAAAATATCCATTCTATGTTCAATAATCAATGCCAATTCGTCACCATGATGAAAAGAGCCATTCTATGTTCAATGATCAATGAAAATTCATCAACATGATGAAAATATCCATTCTATGTTCAATCATCAATGCCAATTCGTCACCATGATGAAAAGAGCCATTAAATGTTCCATCACCATGATGAAAAAAGCCATTCTCCGAAAAACACTGTTCATCCATCAATCCGTTGATAATTAAATTAAGGAAACTTTTTTTGCTTAACATGATGTTTCTGTTTTAGGCAAATTTATGGTGCTGATTAAGGATGCATCCTGTAAGAAGAAGGAAAAAGAGGCCGAATTATGGTGTGAGGACTGTTGAAGTGAAAAGAGGACAAAACGGTTTCGGTTTCACCATATCCGGACAGCATCCATGCATTCTAAGTTGCATCGTTGCCGGGAGTCCCGCAGAAAACGCCGGATTACGTGCTGGCGATTATCTCGTCGCCGTTGAAGGTCAAAGCGTCAGCAAAGTTCCTCATGACGACGTCGTTCGATTGATCGGCTGCTCTAACGGAGTTTTAAAATTACAAATCGCGGAAAATTACTATTCCGATAGTTCCGACGATGAGATTTTGGCGGCAGCAAGACAGAAGCCCAAGTATCCTCATAAATACCGTTTGAACGGGAGGAACGATGCTACTCTTCATAGTAGATCTGGGAAAGTAGTGAGGGATCTTCGCGGTGGAGTTTATGAAGAAGGCCATGCATCGCTTCCTTTTCCTCTTTCGCCACCCAGAAGTAAAAAGCATATCCCGGATGAATGGAAACTGAGCAATCATATTCCACCTCCAGCTTCTCGTTTTCGTCTTCCAAGCTCATCTGAGGTTGAAACTTCAAATCAAATCGAAGAAGAATTATTTCGAGCGGTTGTTGGTTACGTTGGAACCATTGAGATGCCTCGGAAGCTCCCTTCCGGTTCAAGACTTCAGGTATTTAGATCAGAGATGGGCGGATTCGTATTCGTAAATCCGAATACCTTGAGTCATGAATCCGAATACGATTCGGATTCGGATTCATAGATACAAATCCGAATCCGAATCTATTTTCAGCTAATCCACTTATTTCAGATCGTTCGAGGCTGCATTAAAAGACTGCGCGCAGAAAAACGTCCCCACACTCCCGTCTTGATGACTGTAATGACCCATAGCTTGCGATTGACCAACGGAGCTGGCATAAGTTTGGCCGTCTATCCTGGAGAAAGGGTTACATTCTGCGGAGGGGCTTCAGATAAGGACCGTAAACATTTTGGAATAGTCACTACCGCTGATGGAGAAGATCCGTCAAGCTCTTGCCATATTTTCGCTGTCGACGCTCGTCCTCATTCAAACCATTGTAAACGTGCCAAAATATTCAAACTTGAATGCGAAGTTGACCCTAGTTCTGGAATTTGCAAAGAATTTCCGGTCACTTGTGATCCTATTATTGCCGTCATAAAGGGGTTTTATGAAACGAGTGCGAACGTCGAGGAGCCCGTGGTGGCGAATTCGCCGCAACCTAGCAATGATAGTACGACGACGACAAGCAATAGCGATTCAGGAATCGGTTTTAGAGACGACTGCGGTAATCAGTCTGATAGAATTTTAGTCGTGGATGTTCAAAACCATCGTCTTCATATTCAAGAAGTGGACAAAGTTGGTAACCGTGCGGACAAAGTTACTGTCCACACTCTTCCAAACGTCGGTGCCACAAGTAGCCGGAGTCGTTCTCCTCTGAGCACAGGGTCCGAAGAACCGGAAGGCCCTACATTTCTTGAAGACATGAGTGTAAGCTCGGAAACGACCAAAAGTCCTGAAGTGACCATAATCTCGAATCAGAAAAGCACAACTCAGTCAGTCGATGATATGAGCATCAGCTCACGAAGTCACGATGCGATCAATGGCCT
>JAGWEN010001831.1:0-10062 GCA_018703685.1 Orius laevigatus | reverse complement strand
TCTCATATCAATAAACGATTATAAACTATCTTTAAATCAGTGGTGTTATCATTTATTCCCACAGGCATGTCTCATTACCGAGTTTATTAAAAATATCCGTTAAACAGAGGTCAGGTTACTGATAACGATGACGCCATTCTCCAAAAACAAACTCGTAAGGTAAAACTTGTGTCATTCGTCTGAAAAATTAATTTCGTCTCGCATCGATTCGGAAGTGGCGACTCGATATCGATTCGAGGACTTTAAATAAGTAAAAACTCGATTTACTGGCTAAAGTGAATTTCGAGGAAAATGGAGTGCGTATGGAATATAAAATGAATGGGAAGGCAGAACGTTCCCTAAAGGGCTTAAGTCTGAACACGTAGGAAGGTGTATAATGCTAATTAATCCCAATAGAGGGATATGATTGTTAAAAGGGAAAAAAATCTTACCAATGATTCTATTTTGATTCTGTACTGTATATGACCACTATTTTCTGCTGTTTATGTCATGCTTTCTTAGTTTTGTAACGATTTTGGTGATCCGTAATTGGATTGATCGTTGAAGTCTTTTTTTCTTTTCCAATTAAGCCCTTAGCCATTGTCAGCGTTCCGCTATCGGTCTCATCCTTTGTAGCCCCCTTCCTTCTACCCCCACGTATCAGGGTATCCCAACGGAAATCACAAAGTAAGCGATTCATTGTTTCTTAGAGGATTTCCAAAACGAAGATCTTTCCAGTTTAATTTGTAAAAACCTCCCTTTTTCAATTAAAACGGTATAATTGAAAATTTGAAAAGTTAAAGGAAATCGCGAGTTCCTTCAGGATATTAATTATGATTTGAAAAGTTTTTCAGGAAACCTCGAGGGCTCAAATTTTCTTTAATTGCGACCAGTGGCGGCTCGTACTCTGATCCTCAGGGAGTGCACAAATAATAAAAAATAATAAAAAAGTTTGTGGGGGGGGGCAGTGGGATGATGAGCTTTTCTTAGCTTTTTCCGATGTACTATTTCCGAGGTCGCGGATTTGAATTTTCTTCTCAATTGTCAGTCGAGACATAATTTTTGATAATGTAACTCACCGAATTGTTCATCAATAGGTCAATATTAAAAGAAAAACGAAGAGTAAAATCACAATAAACACTTTACTAAAAGAAAACAATGTTAAAACCTTCAACAAAGGTGGAGGACTTACAACGGGGACAAATTCGAAACTGCCCCGAATCAGCGCACCTGGCGGAGGAGCAGTACACTTCCAGTGCTCCTCGGCGATCTATTCCTCGACCCTGATTGGCCAATTCAATATCCCCACCCACTATTTTAGCGTAAAACTCATTCATCTCATTCATAAAACTCATTCCAGGAGCGTAGCGTGGCTCATAAGTCAGGGGTACCGCAGCCCCCCCTCCTCTTCTAATCTTCTCATACAAAGCAGATTTTCCCCGGATATTCCTTATTTTTAATGTCATATTGTAAAGCCGGGGACAGACCATGTGAGTTTTCCTCGCCAGTCTCAGTGGCAAAAAGGGCTACTACACGAAGCGAGTTCCCTCGCGAGTCAAAACTCAAAATAGGCGAGCGGTCTCGGATCCCGAGGCAAAGGAAACTTATAGTAAATCCTCGATTTGAGTAGGAGGACTTCTCTATCTAAAAAGAATGTTATGGCAAATATAAAATAGAATGTTCAGACCTTTATCTATGGTTAACATCGTTTGGTCTTGTGAAGTTACTATTTACATAGAGAGCTTCAGGAGGTTTCGACTGAGCAGGTGATGTAACTTCGACTTTTTTGTCAAGATCTTCCAAAGATCTGGTATGTCGGACGCTCGTTTTTCGCATATTTTCCCTCCAAAGGGCGTCCTTGTCCCAAACGTCGGATTGCTTAGGTTGAGGTGTCCGTAATGTCGAATATTTACTCACCTGAGCCATCGGGATTTGAGGAGCGATATAGTTTTCAGGTGGCCTAACGCTTTTATTGTCCATCAATCCTTCCAAAGACCTCGACCTATTATGCTCCAAATCTTTAGGAGTCAAATCCTTTTGTTCTTCAGTATCACTTCTATAAATGGCATTAGGTCTATTTGACTTCCTTTCTAAGAGACAGTGCCGGCTTTACAGAATTGGCGCCCCTGGGCCAACAAATACAAGCGCCCTGGTCTCCCCCCCCCCTAAATCCCTATTTTATCTAAATATGGTAGGTAGGTAGATATGTAAGAAAAAAACGTAGTAGGTTATAAAAAGTTAGTAGGCCCAAACTTGACAATTGGACTACTTCAAGTGATCCAAAATTGCGAATTTGGACTACTACATACAAGCTGCCCTACCTCGCCAAATTGGACTACTAGAAGAGGTCCAATATTTTCAAATTGGACTACCAGAAGAGGTCCAATATTTTCAAATTGGACTACCAGAAGAGGTCCAATATTTTCAAATTGGACTACCAGAAGAGGTCCAATATTTTCAAATTGGACTACCAGAAGAGGTCCAATATTTTCAAATTGGACTACCAGAAGAGGTCCAATATTTTCAAATTGGACTACCAGAAGAGGTCCAATATTTTCAAATTGGACTACTAGAAGAGGTCCAATATTTTCAAATTAGACTACTAGAAGAGGTCCAATATTTTCAAATTGGACTACTAGAAGAGGTCCAATATTTTCACATTGGACTACTAGAAGAGGTCCAATATTTTCAAATTGGACTACTAGAAGAGGTCTAAACTTTCCTAATCGGGCTACTTCAAGATGGTCCAAACTTGCCAAATTGGACTACGTCAAGTAGTCCAAACTTGGACTACTTTCCAAACTTTCCAAATTGGACTAATGTCAGCGGTCCAATATGTCCCGATTGGACTACTTCAAGCACTCCAAACTTTACTAATTGGACTACATATTTATAATTTTTTTACCTCACAAGGTACCAGGTTTTATTAATTTTTAAAGCTTTTTTTTAGCGAGTTTTTATTTTTCTTGCGCCCCTCTTAAGGGCCGGCAGGACCTCCCCTAAAAAGGCCCAAAATTTCTCCCCATATTACTCGCTCCAGGGACCTTCGATTTGAAATTTTCTTTTTGTGTCATTAATAAAACTCATAAAACTAGGCCCGAGCGTGGATTTTTTTGTAATTATAATAAAAACAATAAAAATAAAAATTAATGGGTTTTTTAAAACTAAAATTAAAGTTATAAAAAAGTAATATTTCCAAAAAATGAGCCTGCACGTACCTTACTAGATAGTTAATGTAAAGAAATGTTAAAGAAATTTGATTCAAAAACCTCTAAATTTTTTGGTAAACGGGGGAAACTAAAAAATACGGCAAAAATGACCTTTTATTGCGAAAATAGTTCCACGTCTTTCGTAGAGATGGCGACAAAACAGTTGCCCTTAGCAACGGAGATCGCCAGCGCCACAGGCCACTGCGGGCGAAATGTTAAAGTGAGTTTGGATTGTTTATCAAGCGGCAGCCATTGTTGTTATTACGCCAATGTTTATTATTGTAATGTTATTATTTTAGCGTTATTCTATGAAGTTTGTCTTTGTGTTCATTTCATTTTATTAAAAAAACGGCGTTAGGTGCAAATGAACAGCTGATTTTTTTGGTAAACTTGAGACCAACTTCAAAGAAAAACACCATTCAAGAAGGGCGTTTCTAATTTACTGACCAGAGAAAAAACGTACTACCAGACAAACTACTGATGCGACCGGGCTGAAATTTGGCAGGGAAGCTTATTTTAGTTGGTAGCACCACCACAATTATTGTTATTTTACAAATCATTTCTATTATTTTGAGGCTATCATGGGAACAATGAACATAAATGAACTAATTGCAAGTTGATTGGATTTCTCTTATTTTAGAGCTTCCCGTTTTAGATATGGAGGATCCATTTTTTATTTTATTTAGTTTATGTTGCACGGATTACTGAGTGAACTTCACTGAATGCTACGTAAAATACTGGCGTGTTAAGCCGTAACCAAAAGGAAAACAATAAAGTCAAAATTTTGAGGTTAAAATATTTTTGGGGTACGGATGTAATTTTGAAGTCGAAACTGCGTTTTTGAGACCCGCTATGGATTTTAGTGAGATTTGATACGCGACAAGCCGTAATTGAAACGAAAACAAAAAAGTCAAAATTTTGAGGTCAAAATATTTTTGGGGTCCGGACGTAATTTTGAAGTCGAAACTGCGTTTTTGATATCCGCTATGGATTTTGGTGAGATTTGATACGCGACAAGCCGTAATCGAAACGAAAACAATGAAGTCAAAATTTTGAGGTCAAAATATTTTTGGGGTCCGGACGTAATTTTGAAGTCGAAACTGCGTTTTTGAGACCCGCTATGGATTTTAGTGAGATTTGATACGCGACAAGCCGTAATCGAAACGAAAACAAAAAAGTCAAAATTTTGAGGTCAAAATATTTTTGGGGTCCGGACGTAATTTTGAAGTCGAAACTGCGTTTTTGAGACCCGCTATGGATTTTAGTGAGATTTGATACGCGACAAGCCGTAATCGAAACGAAAACAAAAAGTCAAAATTTTGAGGTCAAAATATTTTTGGGGTCCGGACGTAATTTTGAAGTCGAAACTGCGTTTTTGAGACCCGCTATGGATTTTGGTGAGATTTGATACGAGACAAGCCGTAATCGAAACGAAAACAATGAAGTCAAAATTTTGAGGTCAAAATATTTTTGGGGTCCGGACGTAATTTTGAAGTCGAAACTGCGTTTTTGAGACCCGCTATGGATTTTAGTGAGATTTGATACGCGACAAGCCGTAATGGAAACGAAAACAAAAAAGTCAAAATTTTGAGGTCAAAATATTTTTGGGGTCCACAAGAAAATTTTTTGCGTAAAACCCTTCAAAAAATTAAATTAAAAAACCAGCCGGTTCGGTGGTCCGACGGGAGAGCCCAAGGTGGGAGAGCCGTCGATAATGTTTTAGACCGGACCCCTAATTCGAAAAAATTAAGAAAAATATTATTTAGAAAGATGTCTTGTGACAACATTGTAAAAAGGTGAAAACCGGCAACCATGTGGAATGAAGGTCATTTGAGTTCCACCCGTTTCTTAATAAATCCGCTAGATCTCACTTCCGTCAATTCATATTTTTTTCCGAACTCCTGCGGGCCCTTAAGAGTGTACTAAAGGCCCCGGTTTTAGTTTTCTCCGATTATCTCCGGTTCTACCTTTGAGTTTATAACACTAGAAGAGAGCCAGGATGTATGTGCCGTTTGGAACGAGGCCGAATGACGCTATCTGTGAGAGCTACGATGTAGCTTTTCTCTTTATTCAGCATGCTCCGTCTTTTTTACACTGCATGCGTTCAAAGCATAAATTTTGCAATTTTACAGTTTTACAATTTTACAAATTTTACAAATTACAATTTTACAATTTTAATTACAATTTTACAATTTTAATTACAATTTTACAATTTTAATTACAATTTTACAATTTTACAATTTTAATTACAATTTTACAATTTTAATTACAATTTTACAATTTTAATTACAATTTTTAATTGATTATTACAAAACATTGTACACATAATTACAAAACAATTACAAAAACATATTTACAGTAGAATTTACCGATGAAGATTGATTGAAAGAACTGATATACAAAATTTATACAGAATTAGGGTGAGAATTAAATACATAGTAAAAATTAAGTCATATGTCCGATTTTGTCAAAGTCCAGTTGGTAAATGAATGCTTCAAAGTCATTCCAAAATTTTTTCATGAGGTCTTCTTTACTGGGAGGCCAGTTACCACCTTGTAACACGATTTTTCGGATAAGCCTGCTACGGGGATCATCCTGAAGAGAGCAAGAGAACACGATGTGGTCCCAAGTTTGTGAAGACTTGTTGTCGCAGTGACATTTGTCGTCATTTATGAGGTGGAAGCGATGGAGATAGGCCAAATTTTTACCGTGCCCACTTAGGACTTGGGTGACTTAGTAGTTGATGGAAAGATTGTGTTTGAGTCTTTCCCCGAATGACGGGAAAAACGCTTTTGTAGCTGAGCCGTTGTGAGTTTTATTCCATTCGTCATTCCATTCGTCATTCCATAAGTTTATCGAAGTTGTTTTTGCCATTTTCTTCACCAAGGATATAGGGACGAGAATGAAGCAGGGAGTCGACGATTCGCTTAAGGCGGCTTCTTTTGCGAGAGAATCTGCTTTTTCATTCCCTTCGCACCCTACATGAGATTTGACCCATTCTATTTGAATTTTCCAGTCCTCTTCGATGAGTTCAAGAATGCATTCCTTCGTCTCGAGGGCGGTTGATGTAATGTTCTTCCTTCTTCTAAGAATGTCAATTGAGATTTGACTATCAGTGTATAATATCAAAGATTTGGAATCGATTTGGACATTTGTTAAGGGGGATTCTCCCTCCAGAATTGTTTGTTTCTCATTCAAGAGATCGCAGCACTATCACCCCCAAAATTAGTTTCCTCGTTTTGGGCACTAAAAATGGTCGGAAAATTTTTTTGAAAAGAGCGTTCTCATTCTTTCGGAAAACTACGCACTGTTTAGAAAGCGGTTTTCCCGGAAAATTTTTCCTCGGAAAAATAGAAAATGCAATTTTCCACCAAAACTTTATTTTTTAAAAAACAGGTAGTCATCTTGTAGGTTTTGAAGAGCTGATTCCAAATATGCTAATATTAAGACGATCGGATGGATAGATTCGTCGGTACGAGATTTTTAAAGCTTAGATGCTGCGGGGTTCCGGGGAGTTCAATGAGGGGGCGGGGAGAAAAGATAAATTTTCCCTTTGTCAAGGTCAGGATTCTTCAAACCGGTTTTTATTTCAAGAAACCATTTGCCTGCTTTATTTTCTACAATGTTATCATTCTGTAATTTTAAATTTTTATCCTTTGCAGACTGACTTTTCTAAAATCTGACTTTTTCATCGGTAAAAATCGAAATCCAACGTTTTTGTCGCCTCGTGGATCAGAAACGTTTGGTCCTACAAAAAATCTTAGTAGATCAAATTTGTAGCAAACTTAATAATCTTTAGTTTTGTTTTTATAAAATTTTCTGAAATCTACACGCGAATTTGCAATTGTTGATTTTGAGTTTTTTGACGAAAATATGGCTCTTAAAAATTGATTTTGAGGATTTTGGACAAAAATTGGGCATTACAAAAGTTGATATTGAGGTTTTTGTCGAAAATTGGGCTCTTAAAACCTTGATTTTGATATTTTGTACGAAAAAAGGCTCTTTAAACTTTGATTTTGAGGTTTTTGGACGAAAATTGGGCTTTACAAATGTTGATTTTGAGGTTTTTGGACGATAATTTGGCTTTTAAAATGTCGATTTTAAGGTTTTCGGTGAAAAACAGCCTTAAAATATGTTCAGAAAGAAAAGAAAAACTAAATTTTTTGGGGAATATTGAAAATCATGAGTCTTTTGTGGTTTTCACTAAATATTATGAAATGGAAAAAAAAAAATCTACCTAACAATCTCACAATAGAGAGAAAAAAATTAAGCCCTTGACCTTGAAGGAGTGAGAGTGATTTGTCATCTTTACTTCCCCAAAATAAAACTCCCCTTCCCCGCACCATCTAATCCTTAAAAATCTCGTACCGACGAATCTATTCATCCGATCTTCTTAATATTAGCATATTTGAAATCAGCTCGTCAAAACCTACAAGATGACTACCTGTTTTTTCAAAATTTCTGTTTTGGTGGAAAATTGGATTTTCTATTTTCCCGAAGAAAATTTTTCCGGAAAAACTGCCCCCTAAACAGTACGTAGTTTTCCAAAAGAATGAGAACGCGCTTTTCAAAAAAAATTTCCGACCATTTTTAGTGCCCAAAACGAGGAAACTACTTTTGGGCATCTTCCCTCTCTCTCGCACACTTGGTAGAATTTTGATGTCGGATCCCCCTTAAGGTTGTGAACCATTTAATTGCTTCATGAATGGCTAACAGTTCCGCCTGATTATTGGAGCACCAGTCGGCCAATTTTAGTTGAATACAGTGAATCAAGGTATTACCGTAGTCCCCATAAATAATTGCTGCGCATCCCGTTTTTTGTTTTTGGTTTTTGGTTTTTTGGGCGCTTAAAACCCGTGATTGTGATATTTTGTACGAAAAAAGCTCTTTAAACTTTGTTTTGAGGTTTTTGGACGAAAATTGGCGTTACAAATGTGAGTTTTAGTTGTTTTTGAGAAAAGTAGGGACGATATTGCTTTAAAATGTCGATTTTAAGGTTTTCGGTGAAAAACAGCCTTAAAATATGTTCAGAAGAACACTAAATTTTTTTGGGAATATTGCAAATCATGAGTCTTTTGTGGTTTTCACTAAATATTATGAAATGGACAATCTACCTAACAATCTCACAATAGAGAGAAAAAATTAAGCCCGTGACCTTGAAGAGTGAGAGTGATTTGTCATCTTTACTTCCCCAAAATAAAACTCCCCTCCCCGCACCATCTAATCCTTAAAAATCTCGTACCGACGAATCTATCATCCGATCTTCTTAATATTAGCATATTTGAAATCAGCTCGTCAAAACCTACAAGATGACTACCTGTTTTTTCAAAATTTCTGTTTTGGTGGAAAATTGGATTTTCTATTTTCCCGAGGAAAATTTTTCCGGAAAAACTGCCCCTAAACAGTACGTAGTTTTCCAAAAAGAATGAGAACGCGCTTTTCAAACAAAATTTCCGACCATTTTTAGTGCCCAAAACGAGGAACTACTTTGGGCATCTTCCCTCTCTCTCGCACACTTGGTAGAATTTTGATGTCGGATCCCCATTAAGGTTGTGAACCATTTTAATTGCTGCATGATGGCTAACAGTTCCGCCTGCTTATTGGAGCAGTCAGTCGGCAATTTTAGTTGAATCAGTGAAAAATCAAGTATTACCGTAGTCCCTATAAAAAATAAATTGCTGCGCATCCCGGGTGGGGGGGTGGGGGGGGGGGGGTGGGGGGGAGCGGAAACTTGAGGGGGAGATGGAGGTACGAAAAGGCGAGTTAAAATTTTGATTGTTGAGGTTTTTGGACGAAAAGGGGGCTTTACAAATTTGATTTTGAGGTTTTTGGAACGATAATTTTTTGGCTTGGGGAGGGGGAGGAGGGTTGTAAAAATGTCGGATTTTAAAGGTTTTCCTGTGAAAAACACCTTAAAATTTATTTTCAGAAGGAAAAGGAAAACACTAAATTTTTTTGGGCATATTGAAGAAAAAAAAAAAAAAAAAAAGAAAAAAGACAAAAAAATCATGAGCCCCCCCCCCACCAAACCACCACCGCCCCCCCCTCTTTTGTGGTTTTCACTAAATGTTATGAATGGAATAAAAAAAACTAATCTACCTAACCCGCGCACAATAGAGAGAAAAAAAAGTAAAGGCCCTTGACCTTGAAGGAGTGAGAGTGGATTTGTCATCTTTACTTCCCCAAAAAATGAAACTCCCCTCCCCCGCACCATCTAATCCTTTAAAAATCTCGTAACCGACCGAATCTATTCTCCGATCTTTCTTAATATTAGTCATATTTGAATCAGCTGAGTCAAAACCTACAATGACTACCTGTTTTTTCAAAATTTCTTCTTCTGTTTTGGGGTGGCAAATTGGATTTTCTTTTTCCCGAAAAAAATTTTTTCCGGAAAAAACTTACTGCCCCCTAAACAGTACGATAGTTTTCCAAAATGGAGTGAGAACGCGCTTTTTTTCAAAAAAAAATTTCCGCCCATTTTTGTGCCCAAAAACGAGGAAACTACTTTTGGGCATCTTCCCTCTCTCTCGCACACTTGGTAGAATTTTTTGATGTCGAAATCCCCCTTACGGTTGTGGAACGCATTTAATTGCTTCATGAATGGCTAACAGTTCCGCCCTGATTATTGGAGCACCAGATCGTCCAATTTTAGTTGAATACAGTGAATCAGTTACTTACCCTGAATCCGTAGTCCCGCGATGAAATAGATGTTGGCGCTAGCGGCGGTAATAAGAAATGATGAGGATTTGGCCATAAAATGGTGGGCTTGTACGAGCGCGCACAATTGGCTCAGACGCTTGTAAGCTTTGAGAAATGCTCGAGAAGCCCTTTGCCAAGTATGTCCCCGTTTTTGGTTTTTGTTTTTTGGTTTTTG
>JAGWEN010001830.1:0-10074 GCA_018703685.1 Orius laevigatus | reverse complement strand
GTCAAAAAACCTCGAAATCAACATTTATGAAGCCAAATTTTCGTCCAAAAACCTCAAAATCAACATTTGTAAAGCGTAATTTTCGTCCAAAAACATCAAAATCAACATTTAAAAAGGCAAATTTTCGTCAAAACCTCAAATTAACATTTGTAAAGCCTAATTTTTCGTCGAAAAACCACAAAATCGACATTTTTAAGCCTAATTTTTGTCAAAAAACCTCGAAATCAACCTTTATGAAGCCAAATTTTCGTCCAAAAAACCTCAAAATCAACATTTGTAAAGCGTAATTTTCGTCCAAAAACATCAAAATCAACATTTAAAAAGGCAATTTTCGTCAAAAACCTCAAAAATTAACATTTGTAAAGCTAATTTTCGTCGAAAACCACAAAATCGACATTTTTAAAGCCTAATTTTTTGTCAAAAAACCTCGAAATCAACCTTTATGAAGCCAAATTTTCGTCCAAAAACCTCAAATCAACATTTGTAAAGCGTAATTTTCGTCCAAAAACATCAAAATCAACATTTAAAAAGGTAAATTTTCATCAAAAACCTCAAAATTAACATTTGTAAAGCCTCATTTTCGTCCAAAAACCTCAAAATCGACATTTAAAAAGCCACATTTTCGTAAAAAACCGCAAAATCAACATTCTTAAAGCCTAATGTTGGTCAAAAAATCTCGAAAGCAACATTTATGAAGCCAAATTTTAGTCAAAAACATCAAAATCAACATTTTTAAAGCCTAATTCTGGTCAAAAAACCTCGAAATCAACATTTATGAAGCCAAATTTTTCGTCCAAAAAACTCAAAATCAACATTTGTAAAGCGTAATTTTCGTCCAAAAACATCAAAATCAACATTTAAAAAGGCAAATTTTCGTCAAAAACCTCAAAATTAACATTTGTAAAGCCTAATTTTCGTCGAAAAACCACAAAATCGACATTTTTAAAGCCTAATTTTTGTCAAAAAACCTCGAAATCAACCTTTATGAAGCCAAATTTTCGTCCAAAAACCTCAAAATCAACATTTGTAAAAGCGTAATTTTCGTCCAAAAACATCAAAATCAACATTTAAAAGGCAAATTTTCGTCAAAACCTCAAAATTAACATTTGTAAAGCCTAATTTTCGTCGAAAAACCACAAAATCGACATTTTTAAAGCCTAATTTTTGTCAAAAAACCTCGAAATCAACCTTTATGAAGCCAAATTTTCGTCCAAAAACCTCAAAATCAACATTTGTAAAGCGTAATTTTCGTCCAAAAACATCAAAATCAACATTTAAAAAGGTAAATTTTCATCAAAAACCTCAAAATTAACATTTGTAAAGCCTCATTTTCGTCCAAAAACCACAAAATCATCATTTTTATAGCCTAATTCTGGTCAAAAAACCTAGAAATCAACATTTATGAAGCCAAAATTTTCGTTTGTAAAGCTTAATTTTCGTCCAAAAACATCAAAATCAACATTTAAAAAGGCAAATTTTCGTCAAAAACCACAAAATTAACATTTGTAAAGTCTAATTTTTTGTCAAAAAACCTCAAAATCAACATTTATAAAGCCAAATTTTTGTCAAAAACCTCAAAATCAACATTTTAAAACCCAAATTTCCTTCAAAAACCTCAAAATAATTCAGAACATTTTTTAGGGCAAAGGTTTTCATTTGTTTAAAAGGTTTGGGAACCTTTGCTCTAGAGACCTCTCCACAAACACTAAATCCCCCCCCTCCTCCAAAGCATTCCAGCACATCCATCCACCCAACATTCCACCACCTCCCACCACTCTCCCATCACCTCTCCCACCCTCCCCCTACAGCCCGGTATTCCGTCACCTATACCACTCTCCCTTCACCACCACTACTCTCTCCCACCCTCTCCACCCTAATAATTTACTGGAAGCTTTCGTTTTTCCGTACTTTATCGTATCGTCGAGAAAGATTTCTACTCTTCCTGAAGGTCAGTTACAACAAGACCGGTTTTCTGAATTTATAATAGAGTTAGCGGTGAGATTTATGATTCTGATTTTTTTTTTTTTTTTTTTTTTTTTTTTTTTTCATTCAGAGGAAGGAAAGTGAACGTTCTAACCCGGGCAATTCGAAAAACAAATCAAATTCGTTTTAGAAAAGACAAAAAAACAAGTTTCCTCATTTTAGACCTTTAGAAATTTATAGAGGATGTGAATAAAATCTAAAGGACTTTTAAATGTCACTTGTTCAATTGCGAGGATATCATTTTTTGTACGATGACTATCAAACATCTATTTTCCGAGTCATTTGTCAATATAAAGAGTATTAAGTAGAGGTGACTTTTGAAATAGCGGAGTTTTATAGAGTTGTAGGTTCGCAACTTCCGATCGACTTGAAATTTTTAGGGCTTTTTCTGATCAAATTTGTGTCGGATTTCAGGTTAAGCACTGGAATAAGAGCTTTAAAAAAAAAAAAAAAAAAAAAAAAAAAAAAAAAAATCCAAAATGGGTTGAGGCCCCTCAACTTGAGGGTCCATTCATTTGTCTCTGAATATCGCCCTTATGAGAGGTTATCTCTCAATTTTTTTCAAGAATCAAGTCCTCAAAATGGCGGAAATTAAGAAGGGTGACTAATCTGGGTCGAAATTAGCATCGGGGCTTTAAAAAAAGGCGTTTCACGTGGATTATCTTTCTAGGCGACCCTGAGTCGACCTTGCCCCACGTGTACACGTCATTACCGTACAAAAACCCTCCGTGTAAAAAACACCCCGCCTCGCAAAACTCCTTCTTCTTCAGCCGGAAAAAGATATGATATCATTTTCCCGCCCGCCGATGTGCGAGAGGTCGGTATGATTTAGAGAAAGAGGAGAGATGAAGCGCCCTTGCTCCCATTTTCAAAGCTCCCCTTGGCGGCATCGCGAAATACTTGTTTACAGGGTGCATTAGATGGGTAGCTATGCAAATACCTTGATCAGTGATTACTGGTTAGGATTGTGGAACTATTGAATGAAAATACATCATTGGAAGAGGAAAACAGTAAGTTGAATTTTTCACGACTGGTTTTGAAGGTTTCATATGCTGAACAACTAACTTTTTGTACATTTGTAACTTTTGCACTTTTTGTACTAACTTTGTAAGTGCAATTTCTGTTAAGACGTTAACGTTAGTTCTGGGTAACTTAAGTTAGGAGACGGATGGCAAATGCTCAGGAGCATCTCCTTGCTCAGTAATCACTATTCAGGTGTTATCGTATTTAAAAAGTAATAGTGGAGGAAACCTGCATAAACCATGATAATTGAATTTAAGAATTATGTTATCGATCAATCTGAAAGACTTACTACAGATGCATTATGTGCAGAGGTAACTGATTTCCCTGATAAAAAGTATTTCGCGATGCCGCCAAGGGGAGCTTTGAAAATGGGAGCAAGGGCGCTTCATCTCTCCTCTTTCTCTAAATCATACCGACCTCTCGCACATCGGCGGGCGGGAAAATTGATATCATATCTTTTTCCGGCTGAAGAAGAAGGAGTTTTGCGAGGCGGGGTGTTTTTTACACGGAGGGTTTTTGTACGGATATCACATCTTTTTTGTAGTTGAAATTGTAGTTGACTTGGAACGATATTTTACTGGTTAGTTTTTTTTAAAGAGGCAGAAAAAAATAAATAAAAATTTTAGTTAAAAAAACCTTTCTTTTGAAAGAAAAATTAAATAAAATTTATTAATAAATAAAATAAAATCTAAAAAAAATGAGGAAAGAGAGAACTAATATAAATTTATGGTTTACTACTCGATTGTTTTTTTATGGTGCAATAAAAATAATAATAATAAAATCAATAATAAAATTAAAATCTTAACTTATCAATATCTAAGTCCAAGGGGGGGGGGGTGTACTTTTTAGTTAGGGTGTACTTATCTTTATGGTGGCCTTTTCGATAGGTAGGCTGCATCCAAGTTCCCTCACTAATATGTACAACTCACAATATTTTCCGTAGCTAATTAAAAAAATAAAAAAACTTTTTCTTTTAACTGAGGAAATAAATTTAAAATCGAAGAGATGTTCTTCAAATCACGATTTCATGTGGAATGAAATTTTTTTTTTTTTCGCCAGGAAGGAGTTAATCTTACAGTTAATCCTACGTTGCATAGTTATCAAAGTAAACAAAACAAACTAACATCGACAAAATAATTTTTTCGAAATTAAAAACTTGGGCTTAATTTTATGTTTTTGCGGAGATGAACCATTATAATTATGGCAATAATCTCAAATTTTAATTCGATTTCAATTTGAACTTTCAAGTTGATTGATTACATCACCATATCAATGGGCAACCTAAAAGCCTAAGTGGCTGCAAGCAACCTGAAATGGATTTTTTTTGGATTCAGCTATGCGTTAAATCTTTCAGCGGGTTAAATCTTTGTTTAAATTTGGGGTGTTTGGGTGTTTTTGGTGATTTGGGTGTTATTGGTGATTTGGGTGTTTTTGGTCATTTGGGTGGTTTGGGTGTTTTTGGTCATTTGGGTGGTTTGGGTGTTTTTGGTGATTTGGGTGGTTTGGTGTTTTTGGTGATTTGGGTGGTTTGGAGTTTTTGGTGATTTGGGTGTTTTTGGTAATTTGGGTGGTTTGGGTGTTTTTTGTGATTTGGGTGTTTTTGGTCATTTGGGTGGTTTGGATGTTTTTGGTGATTTGGGTGTTTTTAGTAGTTTGGGTGGTTTGGTGTTTTTGGTGATTTGGGTGTTTTTGGTAATTTGGGTGGTTTGGGTGTTTTTGGTGGTTTGGGTGTTTTTGGTGATTTGGGTGGTTTTGGTGATTTGGGTGGTTTGGGTGTTTTTGGTGATTTGGGTGGATTGGGTGTTTTTGGTGATTTGGGTGGTTTGGGTGTTTTTGGTGATTTGGGTGGTTTGGGTGTTTTTGGTGATTTGGGTGGTTTGGGTGTTTTTGGTGATTTGGGTGGTTTGGGTGTTTTTGGTGATTTGGGTTTTTTGGTAATTTGGGTGATTTGGGTGTTTTTGGGTGGTTGGGTGTTTTTGGTGATTGGGGGTTTTTGGTAATTTAGTTGGTTTGGGTGTTTTTGGTGATTTGGGTGGTTCGGGTGTTTTTGGTGATTTGGGTGGTTCGGGTGTTTTTGGTGATTTGGGTGGTTTGGGTGTTTTTGGTGATTTGGGTGGTTTGGGTGTTTTTGGTGATTTGGGTGTTTTTGGTAATTTGGGTGGTTTGGGTGTTTTTGGTAATTTGGGTGGTTTGGGTGTTTTTGGTAATTTGGGTGGTTTGGGTGTTTTTGGTAATTTGGGTGTTTTTGGTGATTTGGGTGTTTTTGGTAATTTGGGTGGTTTGGGTGTTTTTGGTGATTTGGGTGGTTTGGGTGTTTTTGGTGGTTTGGGTGTTTTTGGTGATTTGGGTGGTTTTGGTGATTTGGGGGTTTTTGGTAACTTGGGTGATTTGGGTGTTTTTGGTAATTTGGGTGGTTTGGGTGTTTTTGGTGATATGGGTGGTTTTGGTGATTTGGGGGTTTTTGGTAATTTGGGTGGTTTGGGTGTTTTTGGTGATTTTGGTGGTTTAGGTGTTTTTCGAGTGCCCTAGGAAAGTGAATTTTTTTATTGGTTTGGCGTTTTTCAAGGTCGATGTTTGAGTGCGCAGTAAAAGTTGCGCAGTAGCCCTAAAATTTCAGTTTTTTGGTCATAACTTTTTTTTTCGACCAGCTATCGGGTTAAATCTTTCAAAAGGCACTGGCTAAAATTGAAACGAAGGTCCCTGTAAAATTTCAAGTCGATCGGTGCAGAAGTAGAGGCTGTAGCCCTGGCTAACTGAATAAGGAGAAGAAGGAGAAGAAGAAGAACATGGTAAAGGCCCGAAAACCGGGTTTTCAGAGTTCTATATCTCAGCTCCCTGTGAACCGATCGACTTGAAATTTTCAGGGCTTCCTATTATCGCATTAGAGAAGGTCTCTATAAAATTTCAAGTAAACCGTTCCTCAGGAAGCCGAGATCCAGATACCCGAAAATCGCATCTCGTCACGTCCAGTAAACATACACTTGGTACCGTTTGAACTTTCGGACGGATTTTGCTTGGCGGGGCGGAACGCTACCGCGTTCCTAGATCACACATTCGGAGTAATTAGAATTGTGTAAGAATGACGTCATGCATTGAAATAGAGTCGAAATTTCAACAATCGATTAATTATGAAGCTTCGGCTATGGGGATTTTAAGCTTTTCATGGTATCCAAACCCTCGCGAAACAAACAAGAATTGGATTGCAAAAAATAACCATCATGCATTGCAAAAAGTACCAATCATGGATAGCCGAATTTCCACCACTAAACTTATACCCCCCCCCCCCACGACCATTTCCACAGTTATCTATCAATTTACCCCCAAATTTTCACCGCAATCCTTTAACTCTCCCCTCCCCCCAATTTCCAAAGTTATCTTATAAATCAAACCCCCCCCCCCCCCCACTCCATTTAAAAAGTTATTATAATCCCCCCCCCCCATTTTCCACAATTAGACTCCAAATTCCCCCAAAATATTAACATCTACCCTCAAGCTCCCCCCCCCCAACCGTATAAGCCCCCATTTTGCAAAATTATACCATAAATCCCCCCCCCAAATTTCCTCAGTTATCCTCTAGCTCCCCCCTCCCCCAATTTCTAAAGTTATCCTACCCCTATCCCCAATTTCCACAATAATTATTAATTATATAATCCCCCCCACCCCGATTTACCCTCTAAATTCCCCCAAATATTAACGGCAACCCTCATACTCCCCCCAAATTTCCACCGTATTAAGTCCCCCCCCCCCGTAATTTGCAAATTTATCCCATAAATCCCCCTCGATTTATACAGCTATCTTTTAATTCTCCCCCCAAATCACACCTATCCTCTAACTCCCCCTCCCCCCAATTTCTAAATTTATCCTACCCCCCCCTACAGATTTCGGGGGATCCATAAATTTTGGGGGAAATGAATCACTTTTTTTTCTAACATAACTTAAATTTGGTGATAATTTTCTGAAAATGGGACTAATTTCACTCATACACATTATAATTACCTAATTACCTAGTTAATTAATTAATTTTTGAGAATTTTTTTTTCAATTATAACTTGAATTTGGTGATAATTTTATGAAAATGGGAATAATTTCACTCAAACTCAAAATAATTACCTAATTAGTTAATTAATTAATTAATTAATTAATTTTTGAAAAAAAAATTTTTCAATCATAACTTGAATTTTATGAAAATGGGAATAATTTCACTCAAACTCAATATAATTACCTAATTAGTTAATAAATTAATTATTGAAAAGAAAAAAATGTTTTTCAATCATAACTTGAATTTAGTGATAATTTTATGAAAATGGGAATAATTTCACTCAAACTCAATATAATTACCTAATTAGTTAATTAATGAATTTTTGAAAAAAAAAAAAAAAAAAAAAAAAAAAAAATTTTTCAATCATAACTTGAATTTTATGAAAATGGGAATAATTTCACTCAAACTCAATATAATTACCTAATTAGTTAATTAATGAATTTTTGAAAAAAAAAATTTTTTTTTCAATCATAACTTGAATTTGGTGATAATTTTATGAAAATGGGAATAATTTCACTCAAACTCAATATAATTACCTAATTAGTTAGATAATTAATTAAATAATTAATTTTTGAAAAAAAAAAATTTTTTCAATCATAACTTGAATTTTATGAAAATGGGAATAATTTCACTCAAACTCAAAATAATTACCTAATTAGTTAATTAATTAATTAATTAATTTTTGAAAAAAAAATTTTTTTTTTCAATCATAACTTGAATTTTATGAAAATGGGAATCATTTCACTCAAACTCAATATAATTACCTAATTAGTTAATTAATTATTGAAAAGAAAAATTTTTTTTTTCAATCATAACTTGAATGTGGTGATAATTTTATGAAAATGGGAATAATTTCACTCAAACTCAATACAATTACCTAATTAGTTAATTAATTAATTAATTAATTTTTGAAAAAAAATTTTTTTTTTTTAATCATAACTTGAATTTGGTGATAATTTTATGAAAATGGGACTAATTTCACTCAAACTGAATATAATTACCTAATTAGTTAGTTAATTAATTAATTTTTGAAAAAAAAATTTTTTTTTCAATCATAACTTGAATTTGGTGATAATTTTATGAAAATGGGACTAATTTCACTCAAACTGAATATAATTACCTAATTAGTTAGTTAATTAATTAATTTTGAAAAAAAAAAAAATTTTTCAATCATAACTTGAATTTGGTGATAATTTTATGAAAATGGGAATAATTTCACTCAAACTCAATATAATTACCTAATTAGTTAATTAATGAATTTTTGAAAAAAAAAAAAAAAATTTTTTTCAATCATAACTTGAATTTGGTGATAATTTTATGAAAATGGGAATAATTTCACTCAAACTCAATATAATTACCTAATTAGTTAGGTAATTAATTAAATAATTAATTTTTGAAAAAAAAGATTTTTTTTTTCAATCATAACTTGAATTTTATGAAAATGGGAATAATTTCACTCAAACTCAATATAATTACCAAATTAGTTAATTAATGAATTTTTGAAAAAAAAAAAATTTTTTTTTTCAATCATAACTTGAATTTGGTGATAATTTTATGAAAATGGGAATAATTTCACTCAAACTCAATATAATTACCTAATTAGTTAATTAATTAATTATTGAAAAGAAAAAAATGTTTTTCAATCATAACTTGAATTTAGTGATAATTTTATGAAAATGGGAATAATTTCACTCAAACTTAATATAATTACCTAATTAGTTAATTAATTAATTAATTAATTGTTGAAAAAAAAATTTTTATTTTAATCATAACTTGAATTTGGTGATAATTTTATGAAAATGGGAATAATTTCACTCAAACTCAATATAATTACCTAATTAGTTAATTAATTAATTAATTAATTTTTGAAAAAAAAATTTTTTTTTTTCAATCATAACTTGAATTTGGTGATAATTTTATGAAAATGGGAAAATTAAGTTAATTAGTCATAATTACCTAATTACATAATTAATTACCTAATTAGTTAATGAAATTTAATCGGGATCACGTGAAGATTATTTGGTTAAAATTTGGTGAAGATCGGACCGGTAGAAAGGCCGTAGCACATTTTTGCAAACTTTAGACAGACATATCTCCGCCATTTTGTCGAATTTCAAAAATCGCTCTCGTCACTTTCAAGATAACCACGAAAGGAAGATTGTGTGAAAATTTCGTGAAAATCGGATGAAAATTGTGGCCGTAAAGTGTTCCGAGAAAAAAGGCGACGGACGGCCGGACGGCCGGCACCACAGACAAAGTCATGTCCGGCAAAGATCAAAAGTCAGTTTGACCCTAGGGGGTCTGGAAGACCCTTCCCCAAAAACCCGAATCCGACGGTAATACAATAACTTCTCTTTGAGAAAGTTAAAAGTAACAATCATGCTTCTGCGAAGTTCCCATCACCCATCGCATGTTGATTTCCATGGTTTTTTCGTTTCATTTCTAGAGGCCTACCAATTTGTCCGATCCTGAAATCGAATACCATAATTTTCTTGAGTCTAAACTTTATTTTCGAACATAGGCAGATGAAAAAAGTGCTGAACGCGTCGAACGTGACGTCGTAATTTTGGTGTTGTCGGAGAAGAAAATTGAAAAAAGAGAATAAAACAACCAAGTCCATTATCTGAAGAACACAAGTCAAGGGCAGACTCGTCCACGATGGATGACTTTGCTTCTTTTTTCGCTCATACTCAGAAATTAAGAAGAAAAAAGTTAAATTATTCAACCTCAGTTTTGGGGATGAAAAAAACAAATGGATGGGAAGAAGAAAAATATGGATGGCGGAACAAGTTCGCGATCCTCATTCCGGATCGGGCGAGAGGTTAAACCTGTTTATTGTCTGTTTCTTTTCTTCCTTTTTTTTGCAAAACATTCCTTCTGAAGTCAATGCTTTCTGCCGGCCTGAGATGGAAATGTCAATGGGCGAAAAAGTCACAAACGAAAAAAAAGAATTTTGATCTGTTTGCTGATGGGGTAAATGGACGAAGGGGCGATTCTTTGAGGAAGTTTTCGTCACTTGCAACTCCAGA
>JAGWEN010000183.1:108079-178492 GCA_018703685.1 Orius laevigatus | reverse complement strand
AAAGCCTTTTCAATCACAAAAACGAACATTCCATTATTAACAATTAAAATGACATTATTTATAATTATGTCTAATTTTAAAAGAAATATAATATTTTTTATTGTATTTTGAGAATGTTTTCTTTCTCAAAACTCATTTTAGAAAAATTAAAATGAAAGAATAACCATTTTTAAAAATAAAAGACTGTATAAAAAGTAATATTAATTTTTTTCGGGGCTATATTAATAATAAAAAAATCAAAATTATTAATAAAAAGTATATTAGAATTCTACCCCCCAACTTCCCGCCATCGGCGACTATATAAACGATTCTCGCCCTTTCCACTCCCTCATTTGCTCATCATCGCTCGTCCTGTTCGTACGCTGCAAGTTTCATTATGTCAGGTAAGCCACATTTTATAAATATTTTTTTATATGATTTTCCATTATAATTGTTCAAATTGTTAACTATTTTTGAACTTATTATGTAAATAATACATTAATATTAATACGTTATTGTAAACGAGGGAGGATGGGATTCATGAACGCGTGCTTTTAGATAATAAACCTGTTTTTATTATTTTTACATAGTTTTATTACTAATAATCATTGTTGATAATATTTCAAGAAATAGCGAACTTTATAATATTTTGTTTAAAAATCCAAATTTTAATGGCAAATATCAAGTTAGACCACGTGTTCGTGGTTTCTATTTTTTTGTTTTTTACTTATAAAATATTCTTAAATTGTTTAGTTTATTAATTATTAATGGAAATAACTTAAAGAAAACGTTCTTCTGAGATGAGACCTCCTTTTGCCCTCAGAGCGTATTCAAGTGATAAATTGAATTTTGTTTTATTTCTTCTATTTATTCAATTTTTCCCTTTATTTATGGTCCTTTATTAATTTTTGGGTTATTTTTTTAATATTTTCCTAATTATTAATGAGATTTCTTAGTTTTGGGTATGATTTTCCGTCTTTTTTTTTCCGTACAGCATACCCGTTCTTCCTTCAGCATAGTGGCCGCCATATTGGATGACCACGTGAAATGGCCACGTGCTGTGACTTCTTTTCTATGGGGATCTTTTTTTGCTTTTTCAGTTTCAATCTTATAAAATTTGCCCGATAGTTAAGTTTTGAACAATTTTTGTCCAGTTTTTAACGTATTTTAGTTGTGAAGTCTGGTTAGTTTGTGGTTGGATCTAGGTTATTAGCTGATCTATCTGAGGCATAGGTTCTTTTTCAATGTTCTGAATGTTAACTTAGAGGTTTTTGACAAAATTGCTTTTTAAAATGTTGATATTAAGGTTTTTGACAAAAGAATTTGCACTTAAAATGTTGATTTTGAGGTTTTTTGACAGTATAAAATGGCTCTTTTAACCATGAATTAGAGGTTTAGGACGAAAAATTGTCATTTTAACGTTGATTTTGAGGTTTTTTGACAAAAATTAGGCTTTACAAATGTTGATTTTGAGGTTTATGGACGAAAATTAGGCTTCATAAATGCTGATTTTGAGGTTTTTGGACGAAAATTAGGCTTCATTAACATTGATTTTTGAGGTTTTTTTGACGAAAATTAGGGACAAATGTTGATTTTGTGGTTTTTGACAAAAATTTGGCTTTATAAAGGTTGATTTTGAGGTTTTTGGACGAAAATTAGGCTTCATTAATATTGATTATTGAGGTTTTTTGACGAAAATTAGGCTTCTTAAGTGCTGATTTTGAGGAGGGTTTTTTTGACGAAAATTAGGGACAAATTTTGATTTTGAGGTTTTTGACTAAAATTTAACTTAATAAATGTTGATTTTAAGGTTTTTTGACGAAAATTAGGCTTTACAAATGTTATTTTTGAGGTTTTTGACAAAAAATTTGCTCTGAAAATGTTGATTCTTAGGTTTTTAATGTAAAATAGCCTTAAAATATTATGTTTTAGGTTTTTGTCGAAGTTTTGCGGGATATTTGCACAAAAAAAATGTTGAGCCTCTCAAAACCTTAAATTAAGGGTTTTTGAGGGATAATTTGACTTAGTAAATTTTGATTTTAAGGTTTTTGACGAAAATTTGCTTCTTTAAACCCTGATTTTGAAGTTTTTGATGACAATTCGCTTAAAAAATGTTTATTTTGACGAGTTTTTGACGAATAATTGGCTTCAATTTGTTAATTTTGCCTTTTGTTTCTTCGCTCATGGCGTGTTTTAGACTTCGAAGGTAACGGAGGTGGAGCAAATGAAGAGGAGAAGCCGAAGGAGAGGTACGTCCCTCCCGAACCGTCGGAAAACGACGATGAAATTTTCGGTAATGCCATACCATCCGGCATTAACTTCGATCGCTACGAATCTATCGATGTCCAAGTACGTCATTTTCTCCTTTTTTTTGCAAAATTGATTTTTTTAAAATTTAGATATCGGGGAATGATTTCGCCAACCCGATTTCAAGCTTCGATGAGGCAAATCTTCGCCCTCTTGTTATCGACAATGTGAAAAAGTCCGGATATAATAAGCCGACCCCGATTCAGAAGCATGCTTTCCCAAACATCCTCAATGGACGCGATATCATGGCCTGTGCTCAGACAGGTTCGGGAAAAACGGTAAGTGATTTTTGTTAAACAATTTCCCATTTTTTGTGGCCTAACATGATATTTTTCAGGCTGCGTTCCTCGTGCCTATCATAAACAAACTTTTGGCCGACCCGATGGACATGATCATTGAAAATGATTGTGCCCAACCCCAAGCGGTGATAGTCAGCCCTGTAAGGGAATTGGCTATCCAAATCCACAATGAAGCGAGGAAATTTTCCCGCGGCTCCATCCTTAAGTGCGCCATCGCTTATGGCGGCACAGTCGTCGGACATCAAATAAGAAAGATCATGGTAAATAAGTTTACAGTTTTTTTCATTTTATTCATATTTATTTGTAGGAAGGCTCCCATATTCTAGTGGGAACTCCCGGTCGTTTAAATGACTTTGCTGAAAGAGGAAAGATTTCGTTCGCATCATGCAGATTTTTCGTCCTCGACGAAGCAGATCGGATGCTCAATATGGGTTTTCTTCCTGAAGTCGAAAAAATGCTCAATCACCACACAATGAACAATGAAGTAAGTGAGACTAGATTTAAAGAATTTAGGTTTTCTCAGCTCCCTTTCGACCAATCGATTTGAAATTTGGCCCCAATCTTCTCTATTATGATATCTACAAGCCCTTATAATTTCAAGTCGATCGGACCACAGGGAGCTGAGAAAAGTCTAGTTTTAGGTCCCTCATTTTGTCACTAAATACCACATTTGTTTTTTTAGGGTCGCCAAACCTTAATGTTCTCTGCGACTTTCCCTTACGAAATCCAATCCCTTGCTGCCAACTACTTAAGGGAATATTTGTTCATCGCAGTCGGAATTGTCGGTGGAGCTTGCACGGATGTACAGCAAACTTTCCACGAATGTGAAAAATTTCAAAAAAAGGATAAGCTGTATGAAATTTTAGAAGAATCAAAAGACAGTATGTGTTATTATCGCGTAAAACCTTGAAATTATTCTTTTTTATTCATTCCAGATCTTCCTCGCACCCTGATTTTTGTTGAGGAGAAGAGACAGGCTGATTTTATAGCCTCAAGGGTTGCCGAGAAAGGATTCCCTACAACCAGCATCCATGGCGATAGGCTCCAAAGCCAAAGGGAAATGGCCCTTCAAGACTTCAAAACAGGTCGCCGAATGATTTTGGTCGCCACTGGAGTTGCTGCTCGCGGCCTTGGTAATTATACCGTTTATTACCTTCATGTCTTAATTCTTTGTTTAGACATTAAGGATGTTGAACACGTTATCAACTACGATTTGCCCAAAAGTATCGATGAATACGTGCATAGGATCGGACGTACTGGTCGCCTTGGCAACAAAGGGAAAGCGACGTCTTTATATGACCCAAATACTGACAACGCCATTGTTGCTGATCTTACTAAGATCCTTGAGCAGGTAAACCATTCTTAATAAAAAATTACTCCTAGTCCAGTCAAAGTAAACCTACTAACTAAGCGCCTTTTTGTCGCCTCATAGCTCAGGAACGGTTGGTCTTACAAAAAATCTTATTAAATCAAATTTGCAGAAAATTTTATAGGCTTTGATTTTGTTTTTATAAAGTTTTTTGAAATTTCAATTTTTGAATGAAATATGTTTTGAAATTTACCCCCACCCCTGCCTATTTATCGTTAATTGCTTTTTGAGAGTTGTTTTTAAAAGGTAATTAAATTCTCTACAACTTTTATTAAGTCCACTTTTTTGATTAGAAAACGTCTTCTGTCCTTAAGAGGCCAAAATAGAAAACCCCGGTTTTTAACGACCACGTAGCTCAGAAACGTTTGGTCCTACGAAAAAATCATATTAGCTCAAAATAATAGAAAATTTAATTATCTTTAATTTTGTACTAAAAATTATTTCACCTACTATTTACGGTTTTCAAGATATTAGTGAAAAAACGAAAAAAATCACCTTAAAAACGCTCCTGACTCCAAAGTACACGGTTAGGGACTTTTTTGTGGTTTCAGGGACCAACCCCTACACATTTCCGTAGAGAAACAAAATACCTTATTTTTTCTTTTATTTGTCCTTTTTCGGGCTTAGTTTGACTAGACTATCCATTTTTAATGGACTTATGTTTTTTTAGGCAGGACAGCCAATCCCGAGTTTCTTCAGCGGCTGTGGAGGAGGAGGCAGCGGATTTGATGCTGACGCCTCTTTTGGCGGACGAGATGCCAGGAATGTAAGTAGCTCTATTATAGCACTCAAAGATAATTTGTTTTTTTCTAGCAACGTGGAAGAGGACGTGGCAGAGGTGGTGGTTTCAGAGGTGGAAGAGGAGGTGGTGGTGTCGGAAATAATGATGCCCCTCAAAATAATGATGGTTGGAATGATGATGCCCCTCAAAATAATGATGGTTGGAATGATGGCGGCGCAGAAAGTACCGAGGCCTCTGCCGCAGCTGAAGTAAATTCTATAACCTCCCTGAAAATCAAATCGCTAATTCTCTTTTTATATTTCAGGTTGAAAATTGGTAAACCACGGACACCATTCGTTAAAAAGGAAAAATATTTTTATTCTCACCGTTCTTTAAGGCTCTTTTATTTCCAAAAATTTTAAACTTTTTTTATATTAAAGAAATTTCAATCGGTGTCCCTAAATAAATGTTTAATTCTAAATTTTTCCTTTCTTTTCTAGTTTTTATAAAACATTAAAATATAATTCTTTAACATTTTTTGTGTCGTTTATTATTAACCTGGCTCATCATGTATATATGATAGAAGAAATCCTTTAAAATTTCTAGATTAGTCCAATTTTTGTTGCAAAGCAGGGGTTTAGTGGGGACTAAACCACCCTAGGTTTAGGAACACCTAGGGTGGTGTTCAGACATTTAAGAATATGAAGTTTTCTTCATTCCCTTTGGCCCAATCTTCTTGAAATTTGGCGTAAATCGTCTCTCATATCTCAAGAAAAAGCCCTAAAAATTTCAAGTCGATAAATCCAAAGGGAGCTGAGAAAAAGCAATTATTGTTTCAAAGCTTGGGACACCTAGGGTGGTGTTCACAGACGCATAAAAGACGTTACGTTTTCTCCGTTCCCTTTGGCCCAATCTACTTGAAATTTGGCGTAAATCGTCTCTCATATCTTAAGAAAAAGCCCTAAAAATTTCAAGTCGATCCGTCCAAAGGGAGCTGAGAAAAAGCAATCTTTGTTACAAAGCTTGGGACACCTAGGGTGGTGTTCTCAGACGCATAAAAGACGTCACGTTTTCTCCGTTCCCTTTGGCCCAATCTACTTGAAATTTGGCGTAAATCGTCTCTCATATCTTTAAAAAAAGCCCTAAAATTTTCAAGTCGATAAATCCAAAGGGAGCTGAGAAAAAGCAATCTTTGTTTCAAAGCTTGGGACACCTAGGGTGGTGTTCACAGACGCATAAAAGACGTTACGTTTTCTTCATTCCCTTTGGCCCAATCTTCTTGAAATTTGGCGTAAATCGTCTCTCATATCTTAAGAAAAAGCCCTAACAATTTCAAGTCGATAAATCCAAAGGGAGCTGAGAAAAAGCAATTATTGTTTCAAAGCTTGGGACACTTAAGGTGGTGTTCACAGACGCATAAAAGACGTCACGTTTTCTCCGTTCCCTTTGGCCCAATCTACTTGAAATTTGGCGTAAATCGTCTCTCATATCTTAAAAAAAAGCCCTAACAATTTCAAGTCGATCCGTCCAAAGGGAGCTGAGAAAAAGCAATTTTTGTTTCAAAGCTTGGGACACCTAGGGTGGTGTTCACAGACGCATAAAAGACGTTACGTTTTCTCCGTTCCCTTTGGCCCAATCTACTTGAAATTTGGCGTAAATCGTCTCTCATATCTTAAGAAAAAGCCCTAAAAATTTCAAGTCGATAAATCCGAAGGGAGCTGAGAAAAAGCAATTATTGTTTCAAAGCTTGGGACACTTAAGGTGGTGTTCACAGACGCATAAAAGACGTCACGTTTTCTCCGCTCCCTTTGGCCCAATCTACTTAAAATTTGGCGCAAATCGTCTCTCATATCTTAAGAAAAAGCCCTACAAATTTCAAGTCAATCCGTCCAAAGGGAGCTGAGAAAAAGCAATTTTTGTTTCAAAGCTTGGGACACCTAGTGTTCAGTTACGATCAACTCTAGGTCTTTGATACCCGAAAATTTTGGGACTTTTCACAGAAAACTCCCTTAATAATGGTGAATTCTGCATATATTATATATACTGCATATATATTTCTGAAAAATATACGACAATTGACGCCTTTTTTAAATTTTTCGGGTTCAAAAATGGGCGGTGTTTTTCGTGCTCCACGTACGTTTCCCTAGCGGCGACCGCTCTCGTTTGTCCTGTGGCGCCACTCGACAGAGTCAACAGTCATCACAACTGATTGGAAACTCCGAATCGTAAAAATTCAACTTTTCAACTCCGACCACCTCACACGCACATCAAATTTTTTTTAAATTTTTTCGTCCCTTTTTGGCCTCGGATTTACCAAAAAGATCCATTCGAAATATCCCAATAAGACTCTTAGATCATCATCGACCAACGTGGAACCTTAAAAACTTCGCCGGTTACTCCCCGGTTTGAATTCGTCTTCCCCCAATTTCGACTCTTTATTTTCCTCATTTTCATTCGGATTTTGCAATTTTGGAAATGATAGATTCTAATTTAGCTGTATTTTCGATATTATTAATAGTTCCGATCACGTGCTCAGACGAGCTGCCGAGTATCCCCAGAGGAGTTCCTACTTCAAGTAAGTCAAACATAAAATTTAATTTAAAATTAGTTATTTTAAAGTGCAATTTATGCTTAAAGAGCCTTGGTTCTTTTGATTCCGTTTTACGAATTGGTGTGCCAACGTGTCTTTGGTTTGTTGGAACTAGAAAAAAGAGATTCAATGTTTGGGTATCATAGGTCTTCTGGTGGCATTAAATCGAATAGTCGCTTGTTGTATTCTATAAAGGCAGCAAATTCCTATATATTGGCCAACAGGAGAATAATATAGTAGCAAGGAGTGAAGAGTGTACCCTTCGGTGTTGCCAGTTTGGGCGATTTAAAGCAAATTGGGTTACTTTAATTAGGGCAAATTGGCAACCCTGTTATCTACAAAGTTGGGCTCTTGACAGTGTTGCCAGTTTGGGCGATTTATAGCTAATTAAGCTACTTTTATTGGACCAAATGTTTGGGCGATTTTCAGCAAATTGGGCTACTATTATTGGACCAAATCTGGCAACCCTGTTACCTAAAAGTTGGGCTCTTGACAGTGTTGCCAGTTTGGGCGATTTTTAGCTAATTGGGCTACTTTTATTGGACCAAATGGCTCTTAACAGTGTTGCTAGTTTGGGCGATTTTCAGCAAATTGGGCTACTTTTATTGGACCAAATCTGGCAACCCTGTTATCTGTTCAAGTTGGGCTCTTGACAGTGTTGCAAGTTTGGGCGATTTTCAGCAAATTGGGCTACTTGTATTGGACCAAATCTGGCAACCCTGTTATCTGACAAAGTTGGGCTCTTGACAGTGTTGCCAGTTTGTGTGATTTATAGCGAATTGGGCTACTTTTATTGGACCAAATCTGGCAACCCTGTTATCTGTTCAAGTTGGGCTCTTGACAGTGTTGCAAGTTTGGGCGATTTTCAGCAAATTGGGCTACTTTTATTGGATCAAATCTGCCAACCCTGTTATCTGTTCAAGTTGGGCTCTTGACAGTGTTGCCAGTTTGGGCGATTTTCAGCGAATTGGGCTACTATTATTGGACCAAATCTGGCAACCCTGTTATCTAAAAGTTGGGCTCTTGACAGTGTTGCCAGTTTGGGCGATTTTCAGTAAATTGGGCTACTTCTATTGGACCAAATCTGGCAACCCTGTTATCTGTTCAAGTTTGGCTCTTGACAGTGTTGCCAGTTTGGGCGATTTTCAGCGAATTGGGCTACTATTATTGGATCAAATCTGCCAACCCTTTTATCTAACAAATTTGGGCTCTTGACAGTGTTGCCAGTTTTGGGCGATTTACAGCAAATTGGGCTACTTTTATTGGACCAAATCTGCCAACCCTTTTATCTAACAAAGTTGGGCTCTTGACAGTGTTGCCAGTTTGGGCGATTTACAGCAAATTGGGCTACTTTTATCAGGCCAAGTCTGGCAACCGTGTTATCCGACAAAGTTGGGCTATTACAGTGTTGCCACTTTTGGCAATTTACAGCAAATCGGGCTACCTTTATACGGCCAAGTCTGGCAACCCAATTTGAAAAAGTTGGGCTCTTGACAATGTTGGCAGTTAAAGCAATTTATAGCAAATTGGGCTACTTTTATAAGACCAAATCTGGCCCTACCCTGCATCTCCATGCAAGGGAACAGAAATGGCCATTCCTAACATTTAATAATGCTTTCTCTCTTCTTTTTCCCAGAGTTATCACTTTACAACCCACTAAAAGATTTTACCTGCTTCGATGGGTTATTGACTATTCCTTTTAACTACATAAATGATGATTACTGTGATTGCTTGGACGGATCCGACGAACCTGGTACTCCAGCTTGCCCGTCAGGTCTGTTTTATTGCGCAAACAAAGGATATTCGCCATTAACCATCCCCTCATCAAGAGTCAACGACGGTTTTTGCGGTAAATTAATCTTCTTGTTGAATTCTCTGGTTAATCAACGATTTCAGATTGCTGTGATGCTTCTGATGAATATTTGACGAATAACTGCACAAATAATTGCGAAGAATTAGGCCGCGCTGCTAAAGAAGCTGCCGACCTTCACGCTAAACTTACCGAACAGGGGAACCTCCTTCGCTTGCAATTGGTCGCTGCTGCCAAAAAGTCAAAACAATCCAAACAGGTAAATGCATCTTTTAAAATCTATGAAAACCTAAAAAAAAAACCTTAAAATTGATTACCAATGATGACTTTGCGCAGTGGTGCGGATGGGTGTACATGAAAGCCCAAATGGTCCAGCAAAGAGATACCGCTCTCTTCTGTTGTCCCATTGAACCCTTATGATCTGAGGTTAATAACTTAAGGTTAATAACCTTCCACTTCACTCTTTCCTTTAGCCAACCTTAACATTTTCTTCGCTAAATTACAGGAAAGACTAGCATCTTTAGAATCAGAAAAAAACGAAGCTCAAAAACTTAAAGATGAAACTGAGAGGACCAAATTAGAAGTCGAAGCGGCTGAAAATGCAGCGCTGCAAGTTTATAGAGAACGTGAAGAAGCCATTAAGAGAGAAAAAGCCGAAATAGAGAAGGCGGAAGCTAGAAAAGAAGCCGAGGAGGCTTTTGTTCATCTAGACTCTAATGGAGATAAAATGTATGTTAATTTAAAAAAAGGTATTTACTGTGTACCTTTCAGGGATGAGCGAAAAAACCTTAATCGCTAATCATAATTGTTTTTTCCCATCCCTGGTACATTTTAAACAATTGTCTTTAATTTTATTTTCTTTTTAGTGTTCAAATCGATGAAATTAAGTCTCGACAAACTTTTGATCAAAACAAAGATGGTCAAGTTTCTGAAGAAGAAATTCAAGTAGGTTATTTAATTTTTTTATATAACCTCAAAATTAGACAGAAAGGAACCTTTTTTTTTTTACTTATCAGGTTGCCATTTTTTCCTGTTAAACCTTTATGTTCCTGGCTTACATAGTTAAACAATTTATTTTAATTTTATGCTTTAATTGTATTAAAAGTTATTGTATTACCCTCGAACCCGGTTTTTCGGTAAGGGGTCAAGGAGACCCCGTAGGGTCAATCTGACCTTTGATCTTTATCGTACATAAAAAGATCTTAATTTTTTTTTTTTTTTTTTTTTTATATTAATTTTATATTTTCTTTTTCTTTTATTTTCTCTTTAGTTTTTCCTTGGCAATGATAAAACTGAAGCCGATCTGGAATATTTCATTGAAACTGTATGGCCTCGTGTAAAACCGTTGTATATGCTTGAAAGAGGCCTCTTTGTTCCACCAAAAACAGATAATAAGGTTTTATTAGTTAATACTTTCAAGAGCATTTATAATCTGCGTTTTTTCTTTTTTTGTTAGGAAGAAGCTTTTGATAATGAAGATGATGCATTGAACGACAACCAGGGAGAAGATGAAGAGGAGGAGGCTGAAGAGGAAGAAAGCAGAGATGAGGTATGTCATAAGTTCTTTAGTTTTACGATTCCAAAGAATTACTAAAATTAGACCAAAGTTTATGAGCTTTTATGATGACTTTGTTTTATACTTCATCTTTTCCTTTTTTATTTATTTATTTTTTGTTAATTTTAGTTCATGAAGTTTTTCCACCTCATAGAGTTTTTCCACTTTTCCCCTCTATTCCCTTTTAACCTGGTCCATAAAACTCCGTTAATTTATTCATCAATTATAAGGAAAGGAAATTTTTAAAAACTATACTGACCTGAACTTGAAGTTAAGAACATGAAGTTCTTAGTTCTATTTATTTTGTCTAAAACTGCTTCTTTGGTTTATGATAGAGGTTGGGAGAAAGCCCATTCGTGAAGGGGACGTGGCAGTAGTGGAAGGTCTGACGTTTTTTGTCCCACAATTTCTATTGACATGATAGGAAGTTAGTTATTGCCTTTTTGAGAACAAAATATTAAGTCTTTGGAATCGAAGTATAAATCCTTTTTTTAAGTAATTATCTAAAATGTAAGACCAGCCCCGTTTCTGTAGGTTAGGTTCCTCCTTTCAATGTTTTGAAAGGAAAAAGAGAACTCGCAGGATTTTTGCTTTTCTTCATTCTTGTTGGATTTTCATCATCCGATCCTTCGATTTTGTCACAGAGATCTCTTCCTTATCTCTTCTTAATTCCTAATCTCTTGGAAAAATTTAGAACCAACCAAAATAGATTTATAGTTGAAACAGCTATGAAAAGAATATTTTTGTTGTAAAAATAATTTAAAGTCTTTTGAAAAAGTGGAAATTTATAGCACATCTAGAGAAATTCACGTTGACACACTTCATACCAAGCACTAACTGGAGGGCCAACCTCCTGGTGGCAACTTTACGAACCATGTAAACTTAAGTTCATGAGTAGTATCTGCTGCTCCCTCCTAGCACAGACTGCTAAACCTCTGTTGTCAACGCGTAATTTATAAATAGAACTAAAGATCTTTCAAAGACGATCAACTTTTGACCAATTCCTTTCTTTTTCCTCCCTCTTCCTCCTTAAAAACATACAAAACTCTTTGTGGGTGTTCACTCTGAGGTCGGTACCTGTTTCTCAAAGGCAAGGAGGAGGAACACGGAAGAAAAGAGCATCCCTATCATATTTCTCTAGTCCTGAAGAAGAGAATCTTCAAGATCAATTGATTTTGACCAAGTAATATTTTTATTTATTCTTTTTAACAAATGTCCTAAGTCACTGCTTCAATTTAAAAAAAATTAAATAAAGATTTTTATTTGGACAATTTATTCTTTACTCTAACCTTTGTCAATTCAAACTAGAGAAGCATGTTTAACCACAAAGCGTTTTGTACCTGATTTCCTTCTTAGAATTTTTTTTTTACTTTTACTATGAAATCTATAACTTGTCTAGTTCGCAATAAAAAGATTTTCAGTCAACGCCACATAGATGGCACCTGTCGATTCCCTCCCTCCATTTTTATCAATTTTTTTTAAGCTTAAAAATGTTCCATTAATGTGGATTTTTTGCTTAATTTCCAGAATTGGGAAAACAAGCAAGATGGCGAAGAAGAAAATGCTCCCGAAGGTGAAAAGCCGGCTGACGAAACGCTTGAATACGATGAAAAAACGAAAGCCCTCATTGAAGGTTTTTTATTGATCTTAATTAACATTAATTAACTGTCAATTTAGATGCTAATCAAGCCCGTGCTCATTTTGAATCTGCGAGCAGATCCTTGCAAGAACTCGAACAAGAGCTGAATAAATTGAAAGATACGCTCGCAAAAGATTACGGGGCCGAAGACGAATTCGCTCCTTTAGACGGACAATGCTTTTCTTATTCAGACCGCGAATATACTTACAAATTATGTCCCTTTGATCAGGTATGTTAATTTTCTAAGTTTTTTATTTAATTAATTTTGTTTATTAGGTTATTCAGTCAAGTAAAAGTGGATCATCGGAGACCAGACTTGGTTCTTGGACAAGTTGGGGAGAAGATGGTTCCTATGATGTGATGCATTATACTAAAGGCCAGGGCTGTTGGAATGGACCTCAGAGATCAACGAAGGTATAACACTTAACAAATTTAAATTTAGCAACAATTTTTGACTTTCTTATTGTATTTAGTTAGTGAATACAAAAAAACGTTCCTTTGTTAATTTCAAATTTTTATGTTGCAGGTTTTAGTTTCCTGTGGCTTGGAAAACGCATTGACAAGTGCTTCAGAGCCGAATAAATGCGAATACCTTTTTGAGTTTCAAACTCCAGCCGCGTGCCGGCCAGCGGAAAAAGTTCCTGACCAGCACGACGAGCTTTAAAATTCCACGAGTGAATTAGTTTTTGAAGTGATATGTTAAATAAATTCATTTTGTAATCTTTTATACTGGCGTGATTTAAATGTACTCGAAAATTTGGCATATTTTTTTGGAATTTTTCATTTCCTCGTAACATTCCTATTTATATTTGTAATTCATCGGCAAATTAATTTTTTTTTACATTAAGTATCGTTCTGTGAGATTACCACTCTTGAGCTATAGTTTTGTTTTTCAACCTATTTTTGTTTTGTAAATCATTATTTAAAAACAGACTAAAATAAAAAATTTGATACCATAAAATTGTTTTTATTTAACCCATTGTGCACGTTCAAATCTTTTGATACTTCTGTCTCTTTTGCTTCGGCGTGACTTATCTGTGGAGTCTATTATTAGTTCTTCAGTATTGCACTAGGTTTATAATGGTATAGTCCCAGGATAAAACCTTTATGTGATAAACAGCGAAAACAGAGTGAATTTGCGCCCAGGGGATGAAACTTGTAAAACTGCCTTAGCACTGAAGTTAAGGGGCCGTGACAACAGTTTTTCAATGATAGCTCATAGAAAAATAATCCGATCTGGCCCGGACTTTTTTTAAAATGAAGCTTATTCATTTATCTGCGCCTTGAACTAAACTTATTGTAATATTATTTAATCTTTATATTTAAAACAAATTGTTTTAACTTTTTTTTAGTTTAAGGCGCTCCACATACTGAAAAAGATAGGTGTGCAAATTTTGAATCAATTCGATTAATTCAATCTTTAGTAATCATAGAAATACTTTTAAGTTTAGAATCTGTGCCTAAGTGAGGTATGTAGCTCAGCCCTGGTTAACTGAATAAGAGGAAGAAGAACATTGTATAGTGAAAAACCGTTTTTTTGAAGTTTCATATCTCAGCTCTCTGTGAACCGTTCGACTTGAAATTTATAGGGATTATAGACACCCGAAAATCGCATTTCGTCACCTCCACAACATACACTTGTGAAATTTCGGGGTTATGGTTGGGGCGGAACGCTACCGAGTTCCTAGATGTCGAGCAATATTGCCACATATTTACTAAATTGTATTTATTATTCAGTTAAGAATCAATTAGATAACCTAGGAAATGAAAAAAGGTTGCTAAATTAGTGTTATCGCTAATTATACAGGGTCATCACTCATCACCCCTGCAGTTCAATCCCTACTCGGTGCCACAGTAGTAGCAATCATTGGCTGGATGCCTTATGAGGATGACCTATCGAAGGGCCCATTTGCTACTCTTCAACTTGATTGGTCGATTTGGAGGTTGGAGCCTGGTCGCTACCTATTGCTACATCTTATCTTAACCATCAGCACGGGCTAATTGTTTCAAGTTTTCAATTGGGGAAGGGTTTTCGACAATGATAGAGGGCACTTGACTCAAAACCAATAAGATAAGAAGAATAGATAAGTTGCGTGCGCATTAATCATTTTTACTCTTAGTGTTCTTGAAGCTGGGGTAGGAATCAGAGCAGTTGACCTTTGCACCCTCACAACAATGGAGGAATTGGGCAGTATGTCCGTCATAGTCGAAAACTCCGTTGTCAATTCCATCCACGCTATCCAACGTGCAACAGGTAACAGGCTTTCCAAATATTTCAGGACGCCTCCGCATTTTTCCAACCCCTAACACTTTTTCTTGTTTAATTTATCGTAAAATAACAAAAAAATTGTTTTTTATTATGTTGAGGAAAACAATTTTTTTCCTATTTTGATAATAAATGTCCAATTAGCCAAATTTTAATTTTTCAATCTAGGAACGATGGAGCGTTCTACCAAGCAAAACCCCGAAACATCAAAATCAAGAAATGTCTTCAGCTTCCAAGCTAGAAACCACTTATTTCGAAAATTTATTGTGTGCAAGTAATAAAAGAAATCGCATTTGCACTGAACAGCTTAATCATTTTGTTTTCAAAATAAACTCCCGACATTTTGATAAAAGAAATCAAGATTAACAAATTAATAATTATTATCCTTTGCGACATCTCCTAATTGCTGTTTTGGGTTTATCGAGTGCAATATAACCCCTGGTGACCTTTTTGGAACAACAAAGATAAGGGTTGAGTCAAAATGTGGCTTCGAAGAAAAAATGCATGAGGAACTCATTTGAAACCTCAATTTTAACTGCTTATTTATCTAGTCTATTTACTGCTTATATCTGTTTGAATTACAATCATGATCTACAACAATCGGCTCTTTATTTAGGGTTTCGATAAGACAGTTTTTGAAACTAGGAAGTTTTCATTTTCGCAAAGGTGCCTTTTTATCTGACCTGAATGTCGAAGAAATAAATTTTGGGGCCGAAAAGGCGACTTTTAGTAGCCGAACCTTGTAACGTTCTTTTCGCTAAATAAGCGCTGAGCGATTATGGCATCAACGAAAATTGAGTTCTCTGCAAACAACGTGAAATTGGGATATTGAAATGGGCCAATGTTTAAATTTAGTTTATTTTACACATTTATTCTTTAACAAAATAACTAACGCTTTTTCTTTCCATCTTATCGGATTCTTAGGCCATTTTTTCTTTCATTTAAAAGGTCTTTGAAGAAGTTTTTTTTTACAGAAAACGGGAAATCTCTAGCGTCTGATATGCAGTTTTGGCGAAATTTTGAAAAATGTTTCGCATAAGTTTTGTCGTTTGCAGCCTTAAAAAGAGCTCTGTGGTTATCATTTCTTATGTAAAATTTAACGCTGATTCTAAATCTGGCACCAGAAATCTGAAATTATCAAGGGAACTTGAGATATTGACTGTTTTATGTGGAAAAACGTGTTTTTAGTAAATCTTTGAAAAATCATAACTCGAAGACGGATTGAGATAGGAAACCCTAGCAAACAGAATTTTACTCACAAGGGGTGAGTGGGTCGCCGATCAGATCAAAATTTTTTTTGGTGATTCTACATCAAAAAATACGACCGTTTCTTCCAAAGGGCACCTTGAAGTCAAAATACGAAGTTTTCAAAATTGACAAACAGACTATTGATTTCTATGTAAAATTGGACGAGGAATCCGATGGCACTATTAAAAAAATTCTACGGCCAATATTTTTCAAGTTATCGGTAAAAAACCGCTTTTGGAACTAAGTAAACTACCCCAGGAAAAATTTTCTCGTCGAAAACAACATTATATTCGTACTCAGCACCCCTAAAAACCTATAGATATTAAATTTTATCAAGATTAAAAAATAAATAAATTTTCCCTAAGTGATTCCTTGATAAAATTTAATATCAATAGGTTTTTTGGGGTGCTGAGTACGAATATCATGTTGTTTTTGACGAGAAAAGTTTTCCTGGGGTAGTTTACTTAGTTCGAAAAGCGGTTTTTTAGCGATAACTCGAAAAATATTAGTCCTAGAATTTTTTAATTGATGCCATCGGATTCCTCGTGCAATTTTACATAGAAATCAATAGTCGAACATAGAAATTTGACACAAGTCGAGCCACCCTATGTATTTATAAAAAGATCATCGAAGTTTAAAGATAAACCTCTTATTACGATTTATTAATAATTCACTTTTTAATGCCCTAATTAATATCGATGAGAGTGAAAGAGAAAAAAGTCTTCTACCTTATCTATCATGAAAATGATGAGTGAGCATTACCCCCTCCTTAAACTATCAAATCCTAGGAAAATACATCTTTTAATATATAGGGGACTATTATTAGGCAATTTTTTCTATTCTTAGCGAGCATGTAGTTAATAACATTTTCTTGCCTAATTCCACAAAATTCGAGTTTAATTTATTTCGTGTTGTTCGTTAAAAAAACAAGCTAAAATTGGAAAAAATTGTCTGGGATTTTTTTTGAAGAGGATTCGCAATTCTGGGGAGGGAGAGCGAACAAAAAATTTCTTCCCAGTCTGAATAATTCGAGTGGTATCTCTTCTTTCTTGGTAATAATCGATTTTTTTATTTGTTCAACTCACTGAAAGGAGTTAGATAAACTTGTTAGATATAGAGATAATGATTTAAAACATTCGTTTAGTATTCATTAGAACGAGTATGAGATTGGAAGATGAGTCTATGTATTTTAATTATTTAGGTAAGTGCAATTTGAGTACACTCGTTATGAAGATATTTTTACTTTAATACATATTCGCTTATCATTGGGCCCCAGGAATAATAGGCCCTTTTTAGCTTGGATTTTGGTGTTTTTGGGCACTAGGGTCCCTTTTAACTAGATACCATTCCTTTAGGACAAATAGGTCCCTTTTTACCATAATTTTTGGTGTTTTTTGGACCCTAGGTGCTCTTTTAACTAGATTTTGTTCCTACCCCTTAAAGGGCCCTTTTTAGCTCGGTTTTTGGTGCTTTTTGGACACTAGGGCTCTTTTAACTAGATGCCATTCCTTTAGGACAAATAGGTCCCATTTTACGTTGGTTTTTGGTGTTTTTGGGCACTTGGGGCCCTTTTAGCTTGATTTTTGGTGTTTTTGGTCACTAGGGCCCCTTTTAACTAGATACCATTCCTTTAGGACAAATAGGTCCCTTTTTAGCTTGGTTTTTGGTGTTTTTTGGACACTAGGTGCTCTTTTAACTAGATTTTGTTCCTACCCCTAAAAGGGCCCTTTTTACCTTGGTTTTTGGTGCTTTTTGGACACTAGGGCTCTTTTAACTAGATACCATTCCTTTACGACAAATAGGTCCCATTTTACGTTAGTTTTTGGTGTTTTTTGGGCACTAGGGGCCATTTTAACCAGATACCATTCCTTTACGACAAATAGGTCCCATTTTACGTTAGTTTTTGGTGTTTTTTGGACTCCTGGGTGCTCTTTTAACTAGATTTTGTTCCTACTCCTAAAAGGGCCCTTTTTAGCTTGGTTTTTGGTGTTTTTGGGCACTAGGGGCCCTTTTAGCTTGATTTTTGATGTTTTTGGACACTGGGGGCCTTTTTAACTGGAGGCTATTCCTTTAGGACAAAAAGTCCCTTTTTACCTTGGTTTTTGGTGCTTTTTGGACACTAGGGGCCCTTTTAACTAGATACCATTCCTTTACGACAAATAGGTCCCTTTTTAGCTTGGTTTTTGGTGTTTTTTGGGCACTAGGGGCCCTTTTAACTAGGAACCATTCCTTTACGACAAATAGGTCTCTTTTTAGCTTGGTTTTTGGTGTTTTTTTGGGCACTATGGCCCTTTTAACTAGATTTTGTTCATACCCTTAAAAGGGCCCTTTTTAGCTTAATTTTTGATACTTTCAGGACACTAGGAGCCCTTTTAGCTTGATTTCTGGTGTTTTTTGGACACTAGGGGCCCTTTCAATTAGATACCATTCCTTCACTACAAATAGGTCTCTTTTTAGCTTGATTTCTGGTGTTTTTTGGACACTAGGGGCCCTTTAAATTAGATACCATTCCTTTACGACAAATAGGTCCCATTTTACGTTAGTTTTTGGTGTTTTTTGGACTCCTGGGTGCTCTTTTAACTAGATTTTGTTCCTACTCCTAAAAGGGCCCTTTTTAGCTTGGTTTTTGGTGTTTTTGGGCACTAGGGGCCCTTTTAGCTTGATTTTTGATGTTTTTGGACACTGGGGGCCTTTTTAACTGGAGGCTATTCCTTTAGGACAAAAAGTCCCTTTTTACCTTGGTTTTTGGTGCTTTTTGGACACTAGGGCCCTTTTAACTAGATACCATTCCTTTACGACAAATAGGTCCCTTTTTAGCTTGGTTTTTGGTGTTTTTTGGGCACTAGGGGCCCTTTTAACTAGGAACCATTCCTTTACGACAAATAGGTCTCTTTTTAGCTTGGTTTTTGGTGTTTTTTTGGGCACTATGGCCCTTTTAACTAGATTTTGTTCATACCCTTAAAAGGGCCCTTTTTAGCTTAATTTTTGATACTTTCAGGACACTAGGAGCCCTTTTAGCTTGATTTCTGGTGTTTTTTGGACACTAGGGGCCCTTTCAATTAGATACCATTCCTTCACTACAAATAGGTCTCTTTTTAGCTTGGTTTTTGGTGTTTTTTGGACACTTGGGTGCCCTTTTAACTAAATTTTGTTCATACCCCTAAAAGGGCCCTTTTTAGCTTGATTTTTGATACTTTCTGCACACTAGGGGCCCTTTTAGCTTGATTTTTGATGTTTTTGGACACTGGGGGCCCTTTTAATTAGAAACCTCTACTCCTTCCCCTTCATTGAAATTTTCCATAAAAAAACTGTTGTTCCAATACCGAAAAATGCTCTTCCGTCATCAAAACACCTTGCTAAGAGGAAGAAAGAAGTTCAGTATACAAAAAAAGATTCGGTTTTCTTTAATTTTCTAATTAAAATCTTTAGAATCCAGAAAAAATGCAAAAGGTGGCAAAAAGTAAAAAACAATTGAGTTTCTATAAATTATAAAAATGATTAATTCGATGATTAGTAATTTTTTTTTTTTCTCTTCAGTTCTTTTGTTCGATTGCTCCCTCTTCAATCCTGAGTCATTTTGACAAAAGTCGATAGCCAATGTTGGAATGACGTGAGCTCGTAAACAAATATATTTTAAAACCCTTTGTTGATTTCGGAAAAGAGAACATCAGCAGATAGAAGCTCAGAGTGTCCAGTTTAGTTTGGGATCTCTCGACGAAGAAATCGTTGCATCGAATGGGAATGAACTGGCTTGGTAGGTATTCTCGTTAATCTTCCTCCAGCTTAATTATACGTCACAAAATGAATGGCCTGTATTAATTAATAAATAATTTTCAATTAATTTAATATTTATCCGGAAGTTCGCTGCGTTCGTAAGTTATGTAGTCGTTTTTTTCACTCAGAATTTCAACATTCGCGGAGTTTGCTGAGTTCATTGTCATACTTTCCAGAAAATCGCTAACATTTAAAAACTGAATCCCCTCTTCCATGCTTTCCTACTACCACATGCAGTTTTTCTTCACCTTTTTTCTTTCTTTTATTATTTCAAACACATTTCTTGCGTATTTTGATTCCATGAGTTTTAAGAAGTGTTGCTCTGTTTTATTAAGATTTTTATCGAAAAGTCTCTGTGTAAAAAAATTTAATCCATCTTTAGAGTTGGCTGTCTCACGGCGTTTAACATGTATGTACACCATTTCGTAAGCTAATTATTCAATATTCTACTGATCAGTTTACAGGGCCTTTGTAAAAGGTGGTCCATTTGGGTCATAACATGTTTGCCAACAAATGCTTTCCAGGCACAACTTTTGGCAGCCGAAAAACTTCGACTTTTTCAGTTTTCTGCTTAAACCTCGAAAACGGGACATATTTTTTGGAAAACACATTTGTAATAAATTAAAGAAAACAAAATTCTGCGTCGATTAAAAAAAAAAGTTTGCTAAAATTGGTCCAATAGACAAGTTTTTACAGGCGATCAAAAAACTTTTTTTTTTTTTGTAGATCCTAAAAAGGAACCTCCATCCTAAAAGTTGTAGAGAATCGATCAAAAAGTTCAAAGACCATTAAAAATTTAAAATAGAACCAATTTAGGAAAAAGGGAGGTCTAGGCAATGGAAGACGAAAATGGAGCTTCACCATTCGGTAGTTCCAAATTCAAGTTTTCGTCATCCCCACGCGTGCTTCGTCCGCCATTTTGAAAAACAGTCCCAAATCGGCGGTGTTTTAGAAACTGAACCTTTTAGGGTCGCTTGGTCCTAAATTGTCAATCGTAGGTACCTGAGGAAAAATTCGATTAAAATATCTGGAAGGGGTTTATTTACGTCAAACTGTTTTCTTTCCTCCTCCCCTTCAAAACGTCCTTTGGCTTCTCTTTAATTACATGCAACCTTATAAAACTTCTTTTTTTATTTATTTATTTTTTTTTTTCACCAAAAATCGAAAAAGTCTCAAAAATTGATTTAATCTAAAATACAACTAGTTTTCTTCTTTCAATGTTGAGAGGATCCCTGCTTATGATTTATTTTGGATATTTAGTCGCACGTGTGGGCTATTTTATGCGTTAATTAGGTTAACTGATGTCATCGTTATGTCATAAAATTAATGACGTTTTTCGTCAATTCTGAGAATTTGCAGCTTTTGATGACTTAGTAGGGATTGCTTGTCTCAGATGAATATTTCAAACTTCCAGGATGGAAGAATTTTTCACAAAGTTGGTGACTAAATGTAGGGCGAGTTATGCAGGTCAAAAAACACCAAATAACCTCAAAATAATCAAATTTTCTCAAGTTGCTGAAAAACCGAAGGAAGTAGAAAACGAAAACACTTCGGGAATTCCAACAATTTCAGAAAAAACCGATAGCTGTTAATTAGGTCAATAATTACAGAATTGTGAAAGAAAAAGTGCCAAGCAATCGATATTTTAAAAAAATTGAATAAGATAAAATTAATATATTTCGAAAGAGTGGGAGTTATCAGAACGATTTTTTCCCTCAACAACTCCTATCAGTCAATCACGAGCTAACGTCGTGTTCATCCAAAGACGAGATTTTGGAATAAATTGTTGCTCGAAAAAAACCTTCGGGATTGAAGTTATTTTACAATGCAGTTAACTAGGGACGCGGTAGCGTTCCGCCCAGCCAAGCAAAACCCTGGGATCCTTGACAGTAGACTAGTAGGCTATAGCTGAAGGGCCAGGGGAAAAAAAGATGTCACGTTTTCGCCGATTTTGAGGTATTTGCGCCATCTAGGGGCTATTAAGATGTACTATCATCTGGTTGAACATCAAGGGGGGAAAAAAGATGAGAATCGTCCGAAATGTGCATTAAAAGATTCGGGGTAAGGGGAAAATAGATGAATATTACATGCATTACAATAGGAAAACAAAAATAGAAATAAAACTTCGTTTTTCATTTTTCCCGAAATCACTTTTTGGTCACTTCAATCTTTTTTCCCCGAGTTTATTTTCTTCTCACTAGAGGACATTCTTATCTAGCACGTACTACACTCTATAGGAGATTTCGTATAAGCTTATACAGACCAATCACGTTTCCTTGAGTGAATTTACAGCCAATAATGAATTAATGCCATGTAGTTTATCTTTGATTATTTATGGATTTCATTAATTTATTGTTTCAAGGTAGGTACAGTGACTTGAGACATGTTATGGTTTCTTAATTTACCTAATGTTTTTATCATTTGTTTTCATAAACACGATTAGGATTAAGCCTAAAATATCCTCGTGCTTTCAAAAGATAACCGATAAAATTTAATTCCTACATATCTCCTTGGGACATCCAGTAGCCACCCTAGAGTATGAAAAGTTTTATTTATGAGAGGGAGAAAAAATCGGTACAAAGGTGGGTTTCGACGTTCATGTTTATCATTCCAAGTTTTCTATTTATTTTTTAAATTTTCTGTGGGAAATAAAGGATTGGGTTGGGGCATTAGACTACAGGTTCACAAACCTAGGAACCATAAAATAAATAAAAAATTAAAAAATAATTTTTTGTTACAGTCGACGATGGGGATATGGGGGAGGGCTCTTTAGGAGTCAGTGGAAATGCCCCCATACATTATCCACCACCCTGTGCCATCTGCGGAGATCGTGCTACCGGCAAACATTATGGCGCTTCTTCTTGTGATGGATGTAAAGGCTTTTTCCGAAGATCTGTCAGAAAAAATCATCAATATAACTGCAGGTATAGAATTTTTTAAAATTATTTTCCGTTCTTGAACTAATTTGAAATTTTTAGGTTTAGCCGAGCTTGTGTTGTGGACAAAGATAAAAGGAATCAATGTCGATACTGCAGGCTTCGCAAATGCTTTAAAGCTGGGATGAAAAAAGAAGGTAAAGTTTCTTTTTATTATAATATACTGTCAAAATCTTTCATTCCAGCAAAATACCTAATTCTTTGTTTTAATTTAGCCGTACAAAATGAAAGGGATCGCATAAGTTGCAGGAGGAACAGCTACGACGACCAAACCGGTGGGAACAGCCTTTCTGTCATTTCTTTGCTCCAAGCAGAAACTCTCTCTAGGCAAACTGGCTCAACTCTCGAGGTAAATCAAGGCACTAAAAAAGAAAAAAAATTAATCCATTACTTTAATTTTAGAGCTCACAAGATTGTGATTTATCGAATAAACAAATCGCCACCATAAATGACGTTTGTGAATCCATGAAGCAGCAATTATTGTATTTAGTTCAATGGGCAAAATATATTCCAGCATTTTCAGAATTGCAATTAGAAGATCAGGTAAGTTTATTCCTTTTGGTACATCACCGCTAAGCTGACAGTCCTGTAGTCCCCATCCCAAGGGGGTGAGGCAAGGGGCTCCTAGTTGGAATAGGAGTTATGATGATACAACTTGACTTTTTTTCAATTTTAGGTTGCTTTGTTGCGAGCACATGCTGGCGAACACTTGCTTCTTGGTTTAGCTAGAAGATCTCTCCATCTCCAGAATGTTCTTTTGCTTGGAAACAACTGTATAATCCCAAGACATACAGGGGGTAAGAGAAAAGAATTTTTTATAGCTATGATTAACCTTACTTTTCAGATAATGGAGTTAATACAGACTTGGATATAAGCAGAGTTGGCACGAGAGTTATGGACGAACTTGTGCGTCCCTTAAATGAAGTTCAAATCGACGAAACCGAATTTGCTTGCCTTAAAGCGATCGTATTTTTTGATCCCAGTAAGTACTTTTATCCAGGGGCGGACTGGGACCTTAGGGTGTAGGTGGGTTTTCAGTTAAGGGGGCGCCCGGATGGGGGGGGGGGCAAAAAATTTTAACAGAAAATTGGCTTTTAGAAAAATATATTAGTCAAAAACAGAGGTTCCCAAACTTTTTCACAGTGCGTCCCTCTTTTAAACAAATTAAATCCTTTGCCCCTCTCCCCCCCCCACCCAAAGTTTTGTATGTTAACTTTGAGGTTTTTGGATATTTGGGGTTTAAAATGTTGATTTTAACGGTTTTTGACAAAAGAAATTTCACTTAAAACGTTGATTTTGAGATTTTTTTGACAAAAATTTGGCTTTATAAATGTAAGTTGAATATGAGGTTTTTGGACGAAAATTAGGCTTTAAAAGTGTTGATTTTGAGGTTTTTGGACGAAAATTAAGCATCCTAAATATGTTGATTTCGAGGTTTTTTGACCAGAATTAGGCTTTAAAGGTGTTGATTTTGAGGTTTTTGGACGAAAATTAGGCATCATAAATGTTGATTTCGAGGTTTTTGGACGAAAATTAGACTTTATAAATGTTGATTTCGAGGTTTTTGGACGAAAATTAGGCATCATAAATGTTGATTTCGAGGTTTTTTGACCAAAATTAGGCTTTAAAAATGTTGATTTCGAGGTTTTTGGACGAAAAAAATTGCACTTAAAACGTTCATTTTTTTAAAACGTTTCTTTTTTTTTTTTTTTTTGTCAAAAAAGATTTTTTGACAAAAATTGGTCTTACAACCATGATTTGGAGATTTGGACGAAAAATTGTCAATTTAAAGTTGATTTTGAGGTTTTTTGACGAAAATTAGGCAATTATAAATGTTGATTTTGAGGGGTTTTTTGTTTTTGTTTTTTGACAAAAATTTAGCTTTTAAAATGTTGATTTGAGGTTTTTGGACGACAATTAGGCATCTTAAATGTTGATTTCGAGGTTTTTTGACCAAAATTAGGCTTTTAAAATGTTGTTTTTGAGGTTTTTGGACGAAAATTAGGCTTCATAAATGTTGATTTCGAGGTTTCTTTACCAAAATTAGGCTTTAAAACACTGACCCGTCTCTACGTATTCACGGGGGGGCGCGGGTGGGTTCTGTCCACGGGCCAGTCCGCCCCTGCTTTTATCTTCATTCTGAGGTTATATTTATTGTTTTTAGATGCAAAAGGGCTGACTGAAATAAATAAAGTTAAATGCCTGCGATATCAAATTCAGATAAATTTAGAGGACTATGTAAGCGATAGGCAGTACGCTTCTCGTGGACGTTTTGGTGAACTACTTTTAACATTACCTGCACTCCAGTCGATAACTTCGCAGATGATCGAACAAATACAATTCGCGAAACTTTTCGGTGTAGCTCGAATTGACAGTTTACTGCAGGAAATGCTTTTAGGGGGTAAGTAAACTAAAGTTTTTTTAAATTCAAAACTTATTTTATTTCAGGTTCAACGGAAGTTCCAGCCAACGGTCAACCTACAACCCCTCCGATGAACATGGCCAACTATAAAAGCTCTGGTGGGTCTCCGGAAAGTGAAAACGGCCTCAGCCCAGTCCACAGCCCTGTTTCAAATTCCAACGTGGTCATGAGAGACATTTCTGCGCCGCCACATATTTATCCGTTTGTTTTTAAAGAAGAGCCAGGCCTTGATGTCTAACATCATATCTTCACAACCCAAAGGTTACCAAAATGATTTTCAATCATGCTGCATGTTCATTGTGGAATAAATCATTTTCAGGCTTCAAAGCCCTTATTTTGTTCAAAAGCTCTCTTATTGTACAATTTTTTAAACAATATCCTCTATACAACAATTTGTTTCTAATTTTAACGAAGTGAGATTAAAATTTTTATTCGAATTGGTAAATAAAAAAATACCAAAAATATCAAGTGTATTAAATATGAGCTCACAAATAGGTTGTTATATATTTTAATTTTTTTTTAAAGCGTATTCGTTGGAAGGGTTTTGCCCTTTAAAATTTAACATTTTGGTTAGAGATTAATCGGTAAAGTAATTTTATATTAAAACCATAATGGCTTCATTATTCAGATTTAAGGTTTGTTAATTTTCAAAGTTTTAAAACATAATTTTATTGTTACATTTTACAAATCTTATAAGTTGACTTTTTTTGTTTTAGTATGACGGTATTAAAAATATTTCCCAATAAGGCGTTTTATTTATTTCCTTATATATTATTATATTTATAAATTAGATCCTAGAGTAAGTAGCTGATTTGTTGTTAGTTTTGGAAGCTTTATTTCTTAAACTGAATGGTGGTGGTGACAGGGAGATTTTTTAGGTTTCTCCTATCTTTCCAAAAATTGCCTGTGTTTAAGAAATATCTAACGTTTTAAGTTTAGTTAATGATACACGTCCTGTAAATCTCCTTTTTTTCGACTTTTATTGTTTTTAGTCATAAAAATTATGATTTTCAAATTTTTATGATTTTCAAAAAAATAAAAACTTGGCGACCTATATTAATGTATTCTAAAACTAAAATTCAAATGAAATTTTTCAAAAAAACCAACAGTTTTCTCAGGATATTGGAGAAATACATAAAAGAAAAATGCCGAAGTATAAGGGGTGAGGAACCCCTAATCCTTGCAACAATTCTAACCATCAAACTACTATAGCAACAGAAGACGATCCAGAGTCTGACTCCATTCATTGGGAATATCTAGGGGTTCCTGTTGATAGACTTTTAAAAAAATTCCATTATTTTTCTCTTGGTATATCTTGAAGATGAGGAAGTAAACCTTTGGTGAACAATTCATAGATGCTGATATTAGGTACCGTCAAGTGTCGCAACTACTTCATGCCAACCGAGGTGACCTACTTTCTATGAAAACTATCATTAAAGTAATAATGGCTTTGTAATCTTTTCGGCAAAGTATGTGTGTATTTCATTTTAAACATGATAATGATAACCGATAAGGGAATACGACAGGAAAACCCAGTGGAAAATTTATTTTCTCGTTTGAGAACGAGAGGAGAGTCGTTGATAACGGTACCATAGCTAAAGGTGACCGCCGAGGTGATTGGACCTCTCTCGTGAAAGTATGTTATGGGCAGACAGCCTTGCCTCCCCCCTTCCCCTCTTAACACCCACAACCTAATCCCTCCCTCCTCCTAACCCCCTACCACACTTGTGAAAACTTTTCCTTGGTATTTTCTCAGTGTCGATAATACCGAAAGTGTTGAGCGTCGTAGAGTCCCTCCCTGTGTTAAGTGCTCGTAGCCCTTATCATTTCGTCTTCTCCGTTAAAGTCTCCACGGAATTTTTTTTTTTCTTCCCTACAAACGTTATAATGGAGAAATCCCACGTGCTTTATTGAAATCCATGCTAATTTTTCAACTGATAACATCTCATAAAATGTCATGAAAACTTGCCTTTTTTTAAGTTTTAAAACAATTTCGGAATGAATTTTGTGCGAGACAGTGGCGGGACGACACCCGTGTGCTTTTTATTTTGTGAAATAAGGTGAATCAAGTGATGAGTGAGTGCATTGTGGATTATATCGGATAAGCACCCTTCACTGTCCTCATTATGGTGGGTTATTACGACGGTCCGAACCCCCTTATGAAGGGAACACTATCCAGGTATTGTCAATTTTTCATCACTTATAGTTCATAACGTAAGTTGCGCATTATTTTGCAAATACCTCAGTAGGTACAGATTTTTGTAATATCGTGTGTGATTCTAATGTCAAAAGCGTGGAAATGATCGACCTGGCTTTCACTATTTTATGTTCTGAGAAATTTTTCCTCTGAGATTCCCTTTCTTCAGATGTAACATATTGCCTCTCACCAGTTGATTACAAAAAATGGCGAATCTCCAGTTTTATTCCATAGCTCATTAACAATAGAAACATTGCCCCATTGATCCATGAGCATCAAAGGTCTGAGGTATGAATCCTGAATGCGGGAAAACATGTCGAGACTCGCCGGAGCAACCTTTGATGGCCTTCAACGCTCTAGGGATTATTTTTTTTAAAGAAACGTGATTATAATGGAAAATAATATAAAACAGCCGATCAGGATAAGAGAGGTTAAATTCACGTTCTTTGTTTCATACACTTTCTCTTTAGGTTTCTATTCCTGAACTCAGGATCCCCTCTACAACGCCTTCTCTTGCTTCCCTTTACATAAAACGTATAAATTATTCCATTAAATTTTTTTTTTATTTGGTAATCAATTTTCTTGTTAGCAGTGAAATGTTTCACTTGTAAAAAGTGATCCGCGATGACAAAATCCTTCCGAATTGTAGCAAAAAAATGAAAGATACGAAAATGAAATATAAAACTGACATTTTTGTGCCTTTTATGGCCGATAAGCAGCAGTGGAGATCCATTTGTTTTTCTTCTCTTTCGTGGAGCCTTCGGAATTTTATTTATCGAGCCGAAAAATGTGCTCTTGGCGTTTATTATTTTTAGAAAATAATTATCAAGTTTGGCATAACGTAGTATACGTTCAGGTCAGGTCGTTTAACCCGGATATTCTAATGAAATAGTTCAGTCCTTGGATATTTTCTTCTAAGACACTATTGCGTCATGCTGTCCAAAGTTAACATAATGGGATTACCTTTAATTTGTCGTAATTGGTATGCGAATTCGTTAAGTATTGTTAGTTTCTTTATATTCTATAATTTTTATGTTATTTGGGCTCCCTTTGTTTGGGGCGAATTTTGAGGACAATCTAGTATTCTGTACTAAACAGTCAGTTTCGGATAGATCTTTTCCTTGATTCAAGTTCAAAAAATTTTATAATAGCTGTTCAAAATAATAGTCTAGTTTTGCTTGATATGTCCCGCATGGCTTTTGAAGGGCAGAGTTTTTTTTATAGCGAAATTAAAACCACATTAATAATTCTAAAAATTTAATTGGCTTGGGTAGAATCAAGGCACCTCAGCTCTGGTGAGGTTTTCGAATTTTTAGGAAGAAAGCGATTGCTTTAAAAAAGATGCTAAAAATCCTCTAATCCGATAAAAAAGAGGCTTGAAAACCTCTAATCTAATAAAAAAGAGGCTTGAAAACCTCTAATCCAATAAGAGGCTTGAAAACCTCTAATCCAATTAAAAAGAGGCTTGAAAACCTCAAATCCAATAAAAAAAGAGGCTTGAAAACGTCTAATCCAATAAGAGGCTTGAAAACCTCTAATCCAATAAAAAAGAGCTTGAAAACCTCTAATCCAATTAAAAAGAGGCTTGAAAACCTCTAGCCCAATTAAAAAGAGGCTTGAAAACATCTAATCCAATAAAAAAGAGGCTTGAAAACCTCTAATCCAATTAAAAAGAGGCTTGAAAACCTCTAGCCCAATTAAAAAGAGGCTTGAAAACCTCTAGTCCAATAAAAAAGGGGCTTGAAAACCTCTAATCCAATAAGAGGCTTGAAAACCTCTAGCCCAATTAAAAAGAGGCTTGAAAACCTCTAATCCAATAAGAGGCTTGAAAACCTCTAATCCAATAAGAGGCTTGAAAACCTCTAATCCAATAAGAGGCTTGAAAACCTCTAATCCAATAAGAGGCTTGAAAACCTCTAATCCAATAAGAGGCTTGAAAACCTCTAATCCAATGGAAAAGAGGCTTGAAAACCTCTAGTCCAATAAAAAAGAGGCTTTAAAACCTCTAATCCAATAAAAAGGAGGCTTGAAAACCTCTAATCCAATTAAAAAGAGGCTTGAAAACCTCTAATCCAATAAGAGGCTTGAAAACCTCTAATCCAATAAGAGGCTTGAAAACCTCTAATCCAATGAAAAAGAGGCTTGAAAACCTCTAATCCAATAAAAAAGAGGCTTGAAAACCTCTAATCCAATAAAAAAGAGGCTTGAAAACCTCTAATCCAATAAAAAGAGGCTTGAAAACCTCTAATCCAATAAAAAAGAGGCTTGAAAACCTCTAATCCAATAAAAAAGAGGCTTGAAAACCTCTAATCCAATAAAAAAGAGGCTTGATAACCTCTAATCCAATGAAAAAGAGGCTTGATAACCTCTAATCCAATGAAAATGAGGCTTCATAACCTCTAATCCAATGAAAAAGAGGCTTGATAACCTCTAATCCAATAAAAAGAGGCTTGATAACCTCTAATCCAATGAAAAAGAGGCTTGAAAACCTCTAATCCAATAAAAAAGAGGCTTGAAAACCTCTAATCCAATAAAAAGAGGCTTGAAAACCTCTAATCCAATAAGAGGCTTGAAAACCTCTAATCCAATGAAAAAGAGGCTTGAAAACCTCTAATCCAATAAAAAAGAGGCTTGAAAACCTCTAGTCCAATTAAAAAGAGGCTTGAAAACCTCTAATCCAATAAAAAAGAGGCTTGAAAACCTCTAATCCAATAAGAGGTTTGAAACTCTCTAATCCAATGGAAAAGAGGCTTGAAAACCTCTAATCCTATAAAAAAGAGGCTTGAAAACTTCTAATTCAATGAAAAAGAGAAACCTTTTTCTTCTGGTCCAAAGTTGTTAAAATTTGGGTGTCTTTTTGAAAAATCGTCCAAAGTGGATTTCCCCCTTTGTTTCGTGCTTTCCAGGCTTAATTTTGATTGTCCGATTTCTGTTAATTGATTTTTTCAATTCGTGTCGACGTTCTTGCTTATTATTGACTCCTTTATTAATAATATTGACTCATTTATTGATTTTTTCTTTGTATCTGTGGCTTTGATTGCCAACTGACTCAGAATTGAGTAAATTTAGTTTTCCTACAAAATATAAGACACGAGTGAGCTCCTTTTTCTTATATCATGCAAAATTATCATAAACGAACTTAAAGTGGGGTTAAAAAGAAGAAAGAGTTTTGTCTACTCTACTTATCGACAACAAAAGAATTGAGTTCAAGTTTACAGAAACTTTTTGTTTTATGCAGTAAAATTTGATCAATTTTTTCAACTATGTACACATATCCGTGTTATCAAAAGAAAAAAAATCAATATTTGGCATTAAAACAAATAAAATGTACTAAAAGGTTTCAAACGGTTTGATTTTTTTCCTCCTCTTAGCTGATATAATCTGGTTTTCTATATATATAGAGTAATTTTTTAATTTCTCGTTTCATTTTCTTGATCACCTTGGAAGAAGACATTGGACTGGAATCTGACGGAGTGGTGTCGCAGGCGAAAGAGGCCAATATCTCAGGGTGAGGCCGAAGATAAGTAAAGCCCTCGTCACGAGTCAAGGATTTTAGTATCAGCTTTTTGTTTTAAAAAATTGTTAAGGTTTAGGTACTATCGAAGTTTTAAAATAAAATAATATTAAATGCGTACCATCGTTTGTTCTATATATTCAAGGATTTTTAACTACGCAATTTATTCTCATTTGAAACGCATGAAAAAGTGAAAACATTTTTGATGTCATTAATTTCGCGAAAGAGAAAAAATAATCAACCGAAAAGCACAGCTTGGGGACCGCCGTGTTTCATCAGCGGCGACGGCCGGCCTTCAAAATGTAAAACCTTGTTCTTCGGTAGGTAAAGGTTAGTTTTCGTTGGAACGACTTATTATATCGTTGGCTATTGGATATTGATTATTAGGGTATTACCTTCCTACTTACTAGATTAGGAATTAGGCTTTAGTGACTTATTTTAGGTAGGCACTTTTGTTAGTGCCGATCAGGGGCGGATCGGGCCGCCGGGCTACCGAGCGATCGCTCGGTGGGCCGCTGCCCTCGAGGGCCGGTGAGGGCCAATTTTAAACTAAAATAGGAGTAAAAAAAGCTGAAAGAGCAAAAAATTCGAGGTACTGAAACATTTCGAGGGGGAAATTGAGGTTTTAAGAGTTATTTTTCGTCGAAAAACTTCGAAATCGAGGTTCTAAGAGTTAATTTATTGTCGAAAAACTTCGAAATCGAGGTTTTAAGACTTAATTTTTCGTCGAAAAACTTTGAAATCGAGGTTCTAAGAGTTAATTTTTCGTCGAAAAACTTCGAAATCGAGGTTTTAAGAGTTAATTTTTCGTCGAAAAACTTTGAAATCGAGGTTCTAAGAGTTAATTTTTCGTCGAAAAACTTCGAAATCGAGGTTTTAAGACTTAATTTTTCGTCGAAATCGAGGTTTTAAGAGTTAATTTTTCGTCCAAAAACTTCGAAATCGAGTGTAGCTGGGCTATTCAATAAGTAAAAAAACACGGAAATTGCACTTTAAACGCTGATTCTGAGGTTTTTTGAACAAAAATTGGCTCTTAAAACCATGATTTTGGGGTTTCTGACAAAAAATTGTCTCTTTGAAGTTGATTTAAGGTTTTTTTTTAAACGGAAATTTGGCTTTAGAAATGTTGACTTTGAGGTTTTTGACGAAAATTTGACTCTTAAACCTTTGATTTTGAGGTTTTTGGACGAAAATTAGGCTTTACAAATGTTGAGTTTGAGGTTTTTGAAGAAAAATTGGCTCTTAAAATGTCAAGTTTAAGGTTTTTGACGAAAGTAGGCCCTAAAAACTTTGATTTTAGGGTTTTTAAAGAAAAATTGGCTCTTATAATTTTTTGATGAAAAATAGCGTCAAAATATGTTCAGAAAAAGAAGAAAAACTTTTTTGGGGAATTTTAAGATCTTGCTCCACATATTTGGGGGATATTTGGAGAAAAAAAAAGGCCGATCTAGTGGATGATTTAGTGGATTTAGTGGATATCCCAACATTTCCTCCCAATGTTGGGAATTTTGGATATATCGCCTTGTAATGTCTGCCTTGAATGCTTGTGACATTTATCTATTTTCCCCTCTGCTCTACCAGTACTCCTTCATAGCCCTAGATACCACTAATATCTCAAAATCTACAAAAAAGTGACTTTCATCTTTTATCCCCCTTTATATGATGTTCATGCGAGCTGTGACTCCATGGATCACAATTTTCCATCTCGAATCATGTTTTTTTTTTTGTCGAGTAGCCTCACGAAGGTACCTCTCGTTATTTAATGGTCTATACTTTCACTTTATTTTAGTACACCGATCGGTCCATTTCGCAGTTTATTTCACTGTTCTTCGTTCGCATTATGCAACTTAATAGAAATAAATTACCAGAAAAAGAACGAAAAGTTATATAAAACATTTCGAAGATTCGTCTTTTACTAGGGAGCACTATTTTGTTGCTAATAAAATTTCTTTCCCGGAACCTATTTTAATAAAACAAAAGATTTTTCTTTTCATCCTTTTATATTTTTAATCATTACTTGGAATTCATATTTAACCTAGAATATAAATTCTTCTTTTTCTAATAAAACTCTCTTCAGGGCGTCTTGGTGGCCGAGAGTGCTATGGCGTTAATCCCAAACATTGCGATACGGCGTTCAGGGTTCAAGGCGGGCGGTCCCCAAAATGGACTTTTCCGATGAGAAAACACCACGGAGGGCGATATCACCTAGTAGTGGAAAACTCTCTTTAAAAAAATCCTATTTTCAAGGTTCCATTTCGTATCAAACCAGAAAAAATTGGTACCTACTTTCAAGTCGAATGAACTTTCTTCCTCAATACTCCTGTCTGAGAATACAGTAGCATGTATGGTCATAAATGAGACAATATGTAATGAGTAATAAAAAGCAATATTAGCGGTTTTTGTTAATACACTACCTATGTATGCAAAAATTAGGTTCAGCGTCCTTGGCAATTTTCCTGCCTGGATATTCGGTATAAATTCACAATTTCTAGATTCGTTTTCGGTTTTGAATCTTCAGAATTGTTCAGTCAAAAGTAGAGAATTTGATACCTATACGATCAGTGGGGGAAATAACGGAGCTACGTCATTCATGGCATACTTTTTGCCCATCCGTATCAATTCTGGAAGAAATCGCAAGATCCGGGGATACGGATTCTTTTCGTTTTTAAAAAGTTGGAAAAAATTGAAGTCATGGGTCAAATGTTTTTCGTATTCTACTGGTTAGGTCGCCGTTGAGCAAATCGTTAGAAACTTAATTTAGAAACGGGATGAAAGAGTTGCAACACGGCGAAAAGGAGGGAAATAAGGTCACTCAGTTAACGTTTCAATGAATCCTTCTCCTGGCCGTCTTTGGAATCCTAGCAATTCCTTAAGAACTTTTAACGGGCTTCAAATATATGCGATTTTAAAAAATCTTGAAACTCTTCTATGCAGTTTCATCAGAGCTTGTGTCAGGACATCGATTTTCTCGTTATTCCAGAATCAGTGATTATCAAAGTCAGTTTTTTTTATCGAGAAAGGAAATATCTCAAAAGGAAACCTCTACTTATTCGAGTAGGCAAAGCTGTGGACCATTTTAAAGGTCATTTATCAAAATTCGATGATAGTTCTTCGGCTCTGAACTGCCATGTCTTTCAACTGGAGGCCCTTTATATTTGACTAGAAGAATAAGTTTAAAAAACCAAATTGAATAACATAATTCAGTTGAAATTTGTTTTTATAAACTACCTCAAGGCTAAAACACTGGAGTCCTAAATTTTTTGTACATGGCCTTCAAGTTTCGCTTTATCTTTAAACTTCGGATTTATTGAAAAATAAAGAGATGTCGAAACTAATCATTTTCCAAATTCTCTTGCGGTCCAAAAGTGGCTCTAATGGCTTCTTTGCACAATTTTAAAATAGACTAAATTGCCACAATTGGAGATCAGGGAGCTCCTGCCCCTGGTTCCATATCTAAATTACTAGAAACTTCAAAATTTAGAAGTCAATTTTTTTCTGTGGATCTCAGCACTTACAATTTAACGATTTAAATGTTCAAATACTTGATTTCGAGAAAAACTTCACTATTTTAGTTGATTAGGCATATTTTAGTAGTTGTTCCAGTGAGAATTCTGCGTGCCAATGCTATTAATTCGATGGAATCTGGCTTACTCGTTTTAATGGGTGATTGGATTAATGATCGAGGGGTTATAATTAGCATTTTAAAAACAAAAAGGTTTTGAAAATTGGGCCTGACGCATATAAAAATGAAAGTCCAAAATGACAATTTTTGTTCTCACTATTTTGGATCAAAGCTTAGATACCGCTTTGGATCAAATTTTTGTTGCGTTAGTAGGTTTTTAGTGCGCTGGGCGGTTTTTCAGTTTCTAAGTCTATCCTTCCACTACCCATCCAAATTCTAGAAACCGAAACTATTAGAAGTGTCCACTCTACATAAAATCTTGCGGGTGTCTAATTTTTTTTCCAATTTTCCTTTAAAAAATGGCAACGTAGTTTCTCTCTGCACCTTGCAAATTCACTTTTTGACGTAGCCCTGGGTAGGCTGTGGGAATAAGATAGGCATCGATGCACAAATTTTTTTCTTTCTCGCTATTTTTTCAATTTTTAGAAATAAATTAAAAGCCTTTTGTCCGAGTGGGAAGGGAAGTCTTTCATGCTCATTTATTAAAATTTTATTTTTTTTGTTAAAATTTGCATTAAAACAAGGGGGAGATTATAATGTTTTCTCGGTATACTCGGTGAAAAACGATGAGAGTCATTTGAAAAATAGTTCGAAGCGCCACCTGTTGGTAGGGATTCGTACTGGCTCACACAGTAGAAACGATGGGATGCACCTAATTGATAAATTAGCGAAAAGTGTCTCTTCAGTTATTTTTGGGATCGCGAAATTCATGGTTCGCCACCTTGTTTATATGATGGTGAGCAGAGGCCGGGAAACTATCGAAAATGTGAGTTGCCAGGCCCTAGGATGTCCAAATGTCATATCAAGCGTGACGTTAAAAAGTAAATTGTGCTGCGGAAAAGTTGCCTGGTTTCATGTATTTCCCAAGCCTTGACCATGGGTAGTTTAGAAGACACAAGATAATGCAATTCTAGCTTTTATTACATATTAAATGTATTATTTTTATACAGAAAATTGGGAGATGATAGTGCTCTCGCTAATCGCTAGATCGTGTTGACGTTTCGCGTTGTTGTTAATCCGGAGGCCGATTTCGCAACGTCTTTCTTGGCTCGAAGATAAAACTCGGTTAGTCCTAAATCGTCAATCGAATACAATTGTCTTGATAACGTCCATCATTTTATATTTGACCCTTAAAATTCTCGGTGCACGTTGTTTTTCGCAGTGGAAATTCTATTTTTGTTTGTTCGCGTTTTTATTTTTAATTCTTCGTGTTTTATTTTTGTCGTGCGAGTGCAATAGAATATTTGAGAAATTTTTTTTTGTCGAAGTGAAAGAAGTTTTTAAATTTAACTCTTTTTTGGGAATGTAGTGGATATGGAAGTGGCATGGTTTAACCAGGAAAGTTTTGATTTCACACCAAGGTTTGTTTTTTTTAAAATATCATTTCATCCACGTCTTTTTTAAATTCATGTTTTTTAAATTATCAAAGGAGATAGAAAGCAAAATTGTTTTCAAATAACGAAAAACGTACCTAAAGGTTGTTTATAATTCAAAAATTCAAAATTTTAGAAAATTTAACAACCAGTTCGTTGGTGACTAATAATTATTTTCCAGCATCAAAGTTGGCAATTTTCGTGTTTGATATGTTTTTCCAACCCTGGTTTATCTTTGGATCGTTTGCACTTGTACATGTGATCGCAGATCACCAAGATAAGCCCATTTTGGCTGCATAATCGCTAAGATCAACAATTTTGATTGTTTTAGGCCGTTTAATAATTATGGCCTCAATCAATTTTTGTGCATCAGTTTTTTTTCTTCATACTGAAATTTATCTTATCTCTGATAAGTGAGTTTCGTAGAAATGCGTCAATAGTTTGATATTTTCTCATGTTTCTTTGACTCGGCGTTTTCATTGCTTCCATAGATGCCATTGTTCTCTTTTCATTTTTTCCGCCTGTACTAAATAATTAGAATGTGCACTTCTACTTTTTTGTCAGATCTACTGGTGAATTGACCAAAGGATCTGAAGATAATAATTTGCGATTTTTGGCCACCTGAAATAGAAGTGCAGGTTGATGGCGCGAGGACTCTGGAGCTTTAAAATGAAAAATTTCATCAATCTTGCTGTAAAAAATGCACTTTTTTAGCTAAATTGATGAACAAAATTAAGAATATCGAGGCTTAAAATCTAATGGAACAATTCCATCCCCCTCTTTGGCCGCATATTTTATGAATCACGAGACCTCCCTTATTTTATTATGTCTGATCAATTCAATACAAAATGTTGCGATTTATTACGTTTTTAAATTTCAGCTTTCTCTCAGCCCATCGAAAATTTTAAGTTTACTTTTATAAAATAAAAAACCTGCATAAACCAACCTGGAATATTAGCACGTGAGTCAAGGTAGAAAAAAACATATTTTATTATGCTTTGTGGAACCTTTAGGGCAAGTGCAAGTGTGTTTGGCTATTGACCAAATTTGATCTTTAAAAACTTCATCACTTACGTATTAATAGTTTGACCTAGGCACTAAATATCTTTCCGATTTACCCACTTTCTATTTCAATACAGTGACAGCTTTTACACTCACAATTAGACGTCGCGGAAAAGGTCGAAGAGGCTTCTTCGTACCATTAGGAATAAAACGTGTTTTAAGATTTATTTCTATTTCGTTTTCATAAATAAATTAAAATATGGAGCAACATTTTTTAAGTATTTTATGAGCCAATGTGTCAATGCGGTATGGAATTGATTATTGTCAATTAATTTATGTTTTATGGATTGGGTTAATATCCATACATGATCCGCTTATGAGAAAGAAAAATCATTCTCAAAGTGTAAAAATGTGCTAATTATTGAATAAGTTTTTCGTTTCGGGGGTATTGGTATGTTTACCAGAAGGACAAGCATGAATTGCGGGTTTAGTAGAATGTCGGTGTATTTTGAAAACAATAATTTTTTATGTATTACATATTATACATAATACATACATATTATACGATCATTTAATTCGTTAACTTTACAAAGATGATATTAATTTACTATTTTACAAGTACACACTAAAAGACATAAACTTTTGGCTTGTCTGCTAGGAGAAATTCTTTGAGGATTTGACGGAATTTCCATACGATTGATTACATTGAGCCCTTTTAAACATCGACCTTTGAAATAATCTGATATAAACATTGATAACAGAATAGGCGACACAACGTTCCCCTGCAGAACACCTGATATTGTAATACAATATTTTGTTTTGATACTATGGTAAACGGAAAATTTAGCTTGCGATAAAGCGAGATGAGAATGTTGATGAGTTTTGTACTTATGTTTAAATTATAAAGTTTGCGGAAGAGGAGTGAATGGTTAATCGAATCAAAAGCCTATCTAAAATCTACCAAAGTGCAAAAACTTGAGGCAAGGTAACCAGTCCGCTACATCCTCTTCTAAACCGATATTGGTTCTCTGAAAGAAGAGTCGCAAAAGGCATCATTGTGCTTATGAAATTTGGAGAACCATAATGATATTACGGGTTCCGCTTCTAGGAGTCAAAAGTATAGATCGAATTCATTATTTCGACCAGCAACTTCTTGTTTAATTTTTCAAGATCTTACTGAATAATATTTATTTTGTGTCTCTTGGTCTGTCCTCTTGGTTAGGGCCTTGATGGTCCCCATTGCGGTTTATTAATAGCTCAAATTCTAACCTAGTGGCCCGATTTTTTCCAAATTTAAAGGATAATTTGAACGACCGATGGTGGGCTCATGTTTTTTTGACAGTTTAGGCTTGAACTCTTCGTCGATGAAAAACACATCCCTTGTTTTTGTCCCTTTTTAGTTTTTCGACGAGAATCAATTGTTTCACTTGGAATTGGTAGAAATTCAATTTTTGGTCGAAAATGGCCTGAAGTCTGCTCTAGAAATGTTTACATTTCCTTCTTACTGTTGAAATGTAGTTTTTTCCTTCTGACCTCCTATATGTGCTTTTCGTAATAAGATCTCGAAGCTCTCGTTTTCCATTGGTATTGCTCGAATAAACAGTTTCTTCATTTATCTTCTCGTTTGGTGATTTTATTTAAACGGCCTCGTGCATTTAAAAAAAAATTAGATTTTCGGATGAGTAGGTGCTTGCTGTTTCTTGTTATCTCTACCGTAAAGCCGGGACGGCCGCGTTTTGGTGAAAGTCTCCGAATGCGTCGAAAATAGCGGAGGGGAATTACGGGAGCAGCGAGGGTGTCGGGTGATTCGGGAGGGTTGGGTAGGGGGATTGGTGAGCCTTGGAAGGTTGTTACCGGTTCGGGTCGGTAGATGGTGGTCATGTGTTTTGTCTCTACACTCAAATCAGTTTTTACAATATCCGTTAGAGATCACCCTGTATTACTTTGACGGGAATCCCTCCCCCTCCCTTTCGCCTGACCCCCTCTCTTCCGCCTTCATTCGTACTCAATATGGCTTCCGTTAACTCGTCGTACTCCACAACTCTCTAATCTAAAATAGTGTTTTTTTTTAGATTAAGGAATGAATCAATGCTCCAAACTGTGAAATTGTGGAAAGTGAAGCTTGTTACAGCGTGCTAAGTGTGTTTCCAACGGATTCCTAGTTATTGACATTGCTTTTCGTGTTTGTTTTGGTGAATAAATCTGCGTCAGTGCCAGTTGATTGTCAAATAAAAGAGCAAGAAAGGACTAAAAAGAGCAAGTAGTAATACTAAAAAGAGATAATTGTTACTTTCGCGTATCTTGCCGTTGACGGCCTATCTAAGATACGAGACTGGAAATCTGACCTTTTTCCCTATTATCGTCCCAGAATTATTCGAGTATCCGGTCAACAGTGTCGAACATGATATGTGGTGCGAAACATTATCGCATCTTCGGTGAGATTTTCGAACGTTTTAGGCCATATCGGAAAAAAGGTTCCGATAAAAGTTTTCTCGCTTATTGACCGTCTCTTTCAGTAATGTCATCTTCCGCGGGCGACATTTATTTTTAGAAAAACACGCCGTTCTCTTGAAATCCATTCCTCAAATATGTAAAAAAGGTTCGAGTTTGAAGAACGGAAACTGTTTGAGACGTTGGAGTCTTCATCCATGTGAATTTTATTTTTATTTTATTTTCCCCTTTTGTTTTTTTCCTTATTTACGTTTCTCTAAACCTGCAAGTGGTGGTTGGTGTGGTGAAATAGTGCAGAACGTGTAGGAATAATGGAACACCCTCCAAGGAAACATCGAAAGTATCAAAACTGCAGGAATCAATGAGGAGACCCCGGTAAGCCATTTACCTATTAACCATCTCAATGATTCAAAAACAAAATTTCCCAGACCCATGATTTTCATTTTACCGATACGTATTATCTCTGTGACGTCTATACACGTGACGACCATTGAATTTTAAACACGAGTTTTTTTTTAAAATGTTGGATTATGACATTATCAAAAATCGTCCATTTTTCAACAAAGAGGTGAAACAGAAAAAAGCTCCATTGATGTCATATCGCCACATTGTGCTCTCAAACTGAATTTTCTAACACGATTAGCAACAAGGGGGACACTCGAAATGGGACGTCAACGGATGACCTATATTTTAAAAAGAATGACATTTTTCTAGGACTAAGTACGAAAAGGAACCGCTGATATCAATAGGATTCTTGTTTTTTAAGAAAATTAGTATCCTTTCCACCATTTTGTCCTCCCTCTATTACCTTGACTCTCTTCTCTCTCTCTCGGTGTTTTTATAATATAACTCTCCGAGTTTATATTCCTTTAGCCTTCGATCTATCCTTCCCGATGTTTCTATTTAAAAAAGCGTTAAAATAGGCAAAGAAACCCTTTTAAAATCCAGTATTAATAATCTCAGCGTTTTAGGATAAAAACTTCTCTCCCTAATCGCTGATCGAAATGCTGCGGTTCCTATTTTCTCGGCACTGGATTTCTTGAGGCGATTTTTAAGACAAAATTTTTTTTCCCTTTAACGACTTTAACCGTTTGAGTTCCCTAGAAAACACCTGCTACGTTTTATCTGCATTCCACTTGAAGAGTAACCTCCCCCTTTTGTTCCATTACGAACCCACTACATCGACTCTTTGATAATTAAATTAATTTAATCCGAGGAATTACTTTGACCTTAAAAGCAATAGGAAATAAACTATTTCATTGCCTATTTACTCGCCTACTCAACCCTTCATCAGACGTGAAAGGGCACGAATATTTGAAATTCATTTCTCTAAAAAACCGCAGAATTTAACCACCTATGCAAATAGAACATGGAAGTCAAGATGTCGCTATTCGTATATCAAATTTCGTTTTTTTAGTTAGGACGCTTGCTAAAAAGAAATATACAGCCCTGTTAAGAAATTCTTTTGTTGATACATGTGTTAAATTAATTATTTTAATTAGTATCGTAATAATTAGATTAAAATATGTGGTTCAGATCCAAGGATGGATGAGTTTGGTCTAGAGGTTCGTCTCCTGTGGCTCCTTCATTTATGAAGATCTTGGGGAATTAGTTGTGCCAAGTGCCGTTGGAGTGGTTGTGTCTGAAAAAAAGGCTTGCTTATTACGAAGGTTATATCTTTTGTTGTCTTCCCTCTATTTTTTACCTGACATCTTTTACGTCCTGCGGCTATAATCCTGGTCAACTGTTTTCAGATCGAACAATACCAATCATGGAAATCCCGGGAAAAACCTTAGGGGACCCAGGTATAAAAAAAAGTGCACACCTTTCATTTCCAACCCTTATAAAAACGTGCTAAAAAAGAAAAATTATTTTTGAAAATTTCGCACGTTTCGAAAACACTTCTAGGAATTTCCATTATCAAAATGTCATTACCTACGGAAATAAAAACATTTTGAAGAAAAATGATTTCTCTTGAGTAATTATGTTGACCGAAATAAGTTAATTAATAATTATAAAAGAAAACCCTAGTAGAAACTACTTTGAAACAGCGTAAGTTAAAATATTAAAAGCAAAACCCCAATTAAAAAATACATCACAAGATACATGGAATTTCATTATTTATAAACGAGAGAATTTAATTCTCGAGCAGAGCCATGATTTATAATTTAATTGAAGTTAAAATTCCTAAACTATTTATAATTTGGAAAATCAATGAATTAAAACGTAGGAAATCGATGTAAAAATTGTAGTTAATAATAAGAATTATTGAATATCATGTACCTCAGTGGATTCTGGATTAGCTGTTACAAAGTAGCTGCTGGGGTGAAGACTCAAGTGTCTTTATGTGGTTCGCTTTTCAATTTTTTCCCCGATGGCTTCAGGTATTTCGAAAAAACGAAGCCGAACCTGCTCATTGTCAGCCTAACTAATGACAACCATGCCATGATAGAATCTTCTCGAGGTTTGCCTCATTAGAAGCTCAACCCCATTCTGAACGTTCACTGGAGACCAAACCTCTACCACCTAGTGCACAGTGCCTATAGCTGCTCCAGTGACCCCATAGCAACTTCTACCTATTAGTGCCAAATAGTGCCACTTATTAATAATTTTGATGGGTTCGAGTTAATTCCGCTTTCAAACGGATGATAATAGTTAAAAAAAATTTTGAACCTAGATAGTAAGTTGGTATTTTTCTCAAATTATTTTTCTGAAAGTTCATTTACCCTAAGATAAGAAAAACATAATCCTTGTTTTTCACGTCACGACTACCTGCCCCCTTTTTAAGGTTGCCCGAGCTTATTATTCAGTGGTCTATCCTTTATCAGCAAATATAAAAAGACTTCAGGTAATGATTTTAGCGGCAAGTGAAAGGTCGGAAAATCATTTCCTTCGTAGTCCTTAGCGAGTGAACATGTATTGTTATACCACTGGTTTTAACTTCGCGATGACATTCGGATATCCAAGGTTCGTAAGAAATCTAACTTTTATTGCATGCACTGTTTTTTTCTTCGAAAGGCCAAACTCAATTTACCTCTCAAATGAAATTGAACTGTTTATAAGGGGGTAAACATATACACTGTGGTTTTTATCTTCAATTTTTTGATAAAAATAGTTCGAGAATCATTCGAATCTTTGTAGGTGCTTAGTGTTGATCTCAAATAAAGGTAGAAAACGCAAATATGGTTGTTATAGTGTATTCCAAACTGCCTAGAATAGACGAAAAAATGATAGAATTTCGGGAATTCCTTGATTTATATTCTTTTTGTGAGCAAGATATTCATTTGAAAAGTATGCTATGCTTTCTGATATCTAGCAAGATTTTAATGGATAAGTTGTATGTCTGCCAAAGGCTTCTGTACACGTTCGGCGTTGAAAGTTATTGGTAAACATCTCAAAGTTTGATATATAGATTGTTTGAGCATTCCATCCCATGTGTCACAAATTTTCCGGAAACTTCTTCTTAAAGACTTTTAGCTTTTTATGACGTGTTCTTACGTTGTTTAAGTTTGCCATTAACCAGTCGTTCGCAATGCCAAAGCAAGCTTTTGACGGATGAAAGTTGCAGAGCAAATTAAACGTGCGAACCCTAATTTTCGAGTTTATTCTGGTTTTTATTTTCGCAATTCGGTATAGCTAGTCAAAGCGAAAGTGTCGGAAGATTTTCAACAATTTGACACATTGATATGAAGGTGTTTGTGCAACTGAAGGCTTCGAGCCAACAACTCAAATCTAATATTAGTTCACGATTGTATGAAATCCTCTGCATACAACAAAACCAACACCCAATAAAAATGATAGGGCATAATTGAAGAGAAAATAACGTACGTTTATTGACAATATTAATACATATTATGGTATATTTAAAAAAATCCTTTGAGCAATGAAATACCATTCCACAGATGCTATTAACTTCAATGAAATGAAAAAATGTGAGGGCAATGTTTATTTAAAAATTATAAGCAAATATTTGTTTTTTCATACATAATATCCATTAAGACCTTGAGTTGAAAGCGATAGGTTTAATTATTAATGAACAGCTATTGCCTCTAACTTAATGCTGGAATATGATACAGAAGATAAATGTCCATAGATGCCTTTTATTCTAAAAACTTCATAATTGAGTTATTTTCGGACCATGAAAAAGCAAAAAATAGCTTAATTTCTCATTAAATGCTTGTCAGATATGTTGTTAGATACTTTTTATAACTGCCCCCGAACCATTATGGTTATATCAGAGGTATGCACTTTACAGGACCTGCTGGTGATTCAGCTTCGTAGGTGGGGGAAGACACTGTAGGCAAGGACGATGATTCAGAACTCGCGAATGACCTCTTTTGTGTTCTTATAACTAATTATGAAATATTCGTATTTTAGCAGTAAGAATGGAATATTTTATGATGCAAGTTGTCAGAAGTGTCCTGCTATTTACGGTCAGTAGCAAGAGAACTGTATTTAGATTTTTTTTTTCTCCAAGAATTCCAATATTGGACTCGTCATTTTGGTGTTTTGATTTCGAAGTCATTATCGTTTCTTCCAATTCGGATCCCTGTGGGATGGGCAATTTTTTCCCCCTATGCGAGACAGGTCTTGAAACCGGTTGAAGGGTAAAAAAGAAGACCCCGCCTGACTTCTTTTGTCAATTGAAACGACCATTCTGGCTAGACATGCTCATCATAATATTGTCTCACATTTTGTTTTTCGTTTCATTTTTTCGCCCTATCAACCCAGAAACGTCGAAATTCGTAAATTGGGGAGAGAACTCACCCCTCTTTATTTTAAATTCGTGAGAAAGCCCGACTCTTCACCTAGCCCCCACCAGCCCTTTTTCCTTAGCTGTCCCTTTGACAGCACATTCAGTATTCATGTAGGGGCGCCCAGAATAATTATGCACTTTCCTATCACCAAATTTTCCAAACATAAGTGCATTTTTAGTACGTTTAAAATCATATCGATGGAAATTTTAAAATAGTGTTTTCATATTTATAATAGCGATAAAGTATCAATCAGGGTAATTATCTGAAAGATATATTGTACATATTTTGTTTTTACGGGCTCTTTATCTAGGTATGTAAAAAATTCAATATCGCTCGAGTATTGCCATTTTAAAGCCTCGATCAAAATGATAGCGGTGACGATTTAAAGGTCCAGGAGGGAAAAAGATGAACATCATTTTATCGTCGATTTTGAGAATGAAGGAGTACTGTCATCTGGTAGAACAAGAGGGAACAAAGATTAGAGTCACTTTCATCTTTTTTCCCTCTGGCCCTTCAATTGTGATAAGCACAAAAGGTTAAGCTTAGCAGTTCAAGGTTTTGACCGAAATCCGTATTGGATTGGTATGTAAACTACGATCCAGGCGCGTGAGGACAGACCAAATAGACGACTAAATATAGTTTTGTTCTCTTTCCAAGTGGACATCGTCCCTCCTTGCTATAAAACATTTTTTTTTTCTTCGAACGTACACCTCGTGTTTTCCCTCAGTAGCCTCGAACTTTTACCTTTTACTATCTTCTGACGTTTCATCCCAACCGCCGTCGGATATCATTTAAACCAGTCGTGTCGATGACCCTAGCGTTCGCGTCTTATCCTCCTCGGAGACTACACACCCGAGTTAAATCACGTTTTATAGCCTACAGCCTTTGTTTCCATTTTTTAAAAAACAACATAATTCATCAACTCTTTTGTTGATTTTGACCCATTTCAGAGGGAGTTTAAAAATTTTTCAATTTTGTCTCCTCCAACCTCATGAAATCGCTCATTTTTCTTCATATTTTCCATTCTCTTTCATCGTACATCTCAAAATGAATAAACCGAATGGTTGAATGTGGTCATAGGTAATGAAAAATAAATATCCTTTCCAAATTGAATATAGTCGCATGGTCTATTATGTCGTTTAAAATCGTCTTTTTGTTTCGTTTTGTTCGATATTGAACGTAGGGACTTGCTATGGACCGAGTGATTTCAAGTCCTCAAGATAAACTGCCTTCCCTTTATTCTTTCATGCGTGGAAAACTTATGGCTTCATACAATGGCGCTTTTCATGTCAATGATTCCGGAAGTGCCTGGTTTGCATAACATAACCACCATTATATTTTTTCTTTTTTATTTGATTCCAAAAAAATGGCATGTGATACACGATTTGAAGATATTAAATCCTATCGCGTATATTAGGGCTGGAATGGGTTTTTAACTCGATAAGAATATAGCTGATGAAAGATTGGGTAGACTATTAATTTGACCGAGAGAGGGTAACCTCGTTGTCATTTTACTAATTGCGGCGTTGTCGAAAGAGAAACGGCAACTCTGCTTTTTCGTCATATTTTTAAGTACCTTTGTTCCTCTTTATTTTATTGTCGATTCTGTTAAGTAATTAATTACGTATGGCCGTTTCTTATCTCGTTGGTTTTTTATATCTCGGCTGATTTGATAACTTGAGGTTTGGAAGGTTTAAAAATCCAATTGGGGGTTTTTAACACTTTTCATGTCTCTTGTTGCGCTGTTGTCAACTTGTGCCGAACGAAACCCCTCCCCTCTTGCCTAGTTGTCCTCTTCTGGGCTAATACATCTGTTCCATGGGAGAGATCACCTGGTCTCTAGACGTCAGACTGCCTTTTAAACGTAACAAGTGTGTATTTAAAGCACGTGGGGTTCCAGAATAATTTTAACCCTTTTGTTCGTTAAACTTTAACGAGCTTATAAATTGAAGGGCCAGGGGAAACAAGATGAAAGTCACTTTTTCGTCAATTTTTAGATATTAGAGCTATCTAGGGTACTATTATCTGGTAGAATAAGTGAGAAAAAAAGATGAGATTCGTCCAATACGTTCATAAAGGTTAGGGATAAGGGGGAAAATAGATGAATGTTACAATAGGATATTACGAAAGGATTAATGGAAACTTTCCATTTTTCTAGAAATCACTTTTTGGTCGCTTTCATCTTTTTTCACCCCGGCCCTTCAAATATTTGTCGAGAATTTTCCAGAAACCATTCTGTTTGGGATTATATAAGACGTTTTTCAAGTTCAATGCTTCCGCTACCTCTTGACAAAGAAAAAACTTAATTGCTTCATAATTAATAAAAAAGACGTACAGATGGGAATATGTTTTTAAATACACCTCGGAAGGTTACGTATACATATGTAGCACGTGTTCCAAACACGTGTTGCTCGAAAAAGTCCTGGGCACACTCGGTTTGTTTGTGTGCTAAATTTAAATTTTATCACTTTTCTATAATCGGAAATCAAAAAAAGTAGAACGAATTCAATTTTCATACTTTTTAATTATGGGAAATAAGCTTACGTGACGAAAAATAATCGGTATTTTGTAAAAGTATCACGGATTATGTCGTTTATATTAATTTACTAACAAATCCGATTGTGTTTATGTGGCAACAACAATGCTTTTCGATCAACTTTTCTCGCTTGTCGGCTTCGTGGTTGCGGTGGTTTTCATTTTCGATTTAAACGTTTGCTCTACCTATTTTCTCTTTGGAAAACAGAATCACTTTCGCTATACCAAGTGTCAATTTAATTTTAACTTGATAACAATGCTATTCAAATCGTGGATAATTGAACAGCAAAGTTGTTGTAGCAGGATTTGGTTGAATCGAGTTTTTGATAGTTTGGCATATTTTTCAATTTTGGCTTCCTAGGGACAACTCTGATCTAATTTTCCAAATTGTGAATATCAAAGGGGGAAAAAATTAAAACGATCCGATTATAGAATGAGGGCATACCGTTCCTATAGACGATCTTTTAAGTGAGGGACAAAGAAGAGAGGCGAAGGAATGACACTGTTTGGTGTGGAGGGGGTCCGAAGGGAGGGCGAAAGGAGCGAGGGAGAGAGAGCGAGAGGGAAAGCGATCCGCCATTTTATACAACTCATTCCGCGCTGTCTTCCGCTCGTGTCAGGTATCGATCTTTGTTGGATTTTGCAGGTCGCTTCTATTTCCGCCATGCTTGCGCTGATTAGACTACAAAAGCGAAGACGGAAAAAAAAAGTTTTAAGATCGACACGTTAATGTCCATTTAACAAGCAAATTTTATAGACCGTGAAGACTATTAAAAGGGTTGTTTTATTTCCATTCCTCCATCCTCTCTCTACGTTTCAAAACAAGCGTGTTGATGAAATAATGGAATTTCGAATATCAAACGCTTTCAGAAACACATTACGTTTACAATTTTGGTAAATTCTGACATCCCTCAACATGATACGTTATTTTATAAAAATTAATAATCATCGGGTTTATATCATTAGGCCGCTCTCATTTGATTTGGACGGGAAATTCTCCCTCCCCCTCGCTTAACTTTTCAATGGATTGACTTATCGGGAATCAGCCCAGAAAACACTCAACTTCGGTTTAATTTTTGTCGAACTTTTAAAATATTGGTGAGCCCATATTTTAAAGTCGGCCCCTAATTAGGCTCAACCAGTCTGAACATGAAACTTCGTGCTGTCTTAATAAAGATATAAAAAAATGCATTTCAAAAGTCATTGGGCAGATAAGAATCGGTTATTTCGTTCTCAAGTATTGTTTTCTCTACAATTAAAATCTTGAATTTAGGCGATGACGTTCGTCCTTTATCGATTTTCTTTCCAATTTATGTAAAAAGAGAATGCATTTTTTACACTCTAATTAACCTAAGCTCTTTCCACTTGGCACGAGAGGGTAAAGAGATAGGGTTTACCTCTTGGTTTTGAATTACACGACTATTAACTAAATGTATTGTATTTTTGGATGGTTTAACCTAGTTTGAGATTGGATAAATATGATGCTGTAACTCAGGGGAGAGCGACTAATTAAGACCGAAAAGTTGAATTTTCCGGACCTTCTAATTTCAATGATCCGATTTCAAATGTTTTGGTATACAAATTCCGTGTATTTCCTATTGAAATTACTTTATAAGGAAGAAAACGTCGGAATAACGAGAGGGAAGAATATTTTGATTGGGGCTTTCGTAGCCTTGTGCTATTTTTTCGGCTCTCGCTACTCTCGATCGAGGTGAATGTCAACTTCGCAATTCTTTTACCTTCGAAACGTTTAGACACTAACCAACGAGAAAAGACGTCACTACCGTCTTATGACGTCGTTTTAACGTATGAACGTGATGATTAGCTTGTTCAGAATCCTATTTATTGTTTATTTTATATGATTCCGAAAATTCACACCCAACTTCATCTATGCTTTCTGATTTCTATACGTGGAATTGACAATGATTTTCACCTAAATTTTTTAGCTAATATTACGAAGCATCAATTTGATGGAACTTCATTTTTTTTTGTAAAAAAAAAAATTATAATTTTTTTTCCAAGCCATTTACATACAATAAGGTCTTATTTCATAATTTTATTGTGTGGTAAAATTTTACAATCGATTTACGTTTATTTATAAAAAAAATTCTTATATGGATCACCTCCTTGTGCGAGAAAATTCCGTTGCTGAAATATGATTATTTTTCCCTTGAAGAAACAGCATAAAAACCATTTTTTAAATTTTCGTTTGGCGGTTTTGACTCGTAAAATAGAAAAGATAGTTTTGAAGCTTTTAGGACATCATTTTTTTCGATCCCCAGAAGCGTGCTGTTCTAAAAAACCGTTGCTTGAAAGCTTTTCAACGGCTTTTCCGTATATACGATATCCTTCTTGAGATAATGTGCTTCAAATGTGAAAAATTGATTCTTCGATAACGCGGCATTACATGTTTTTCCATCGGTGTCGAATGAATGAGCAACGAAGAAATAAAAAGAAGTTATTTTTAGAATCTGCATAGAAGGCAAGTGTGAATAGGTGGGAAGTTAAGTTGCCTGCCTCAAAACTAACGGGTTCTTTGGCCTCATTTTCGTTTCGCAGCTGATCCTCTAGTTCCATTTCGCGCCCTGAAAAAACTTCAATAGTTTCAAAAATAAAGTACATACCAAGACAGGTATTGACGTTTTAAACCTCACCATCTGTCGTAATTTGGCTGTTGAATACTTAATTTTTAAACGAAGTTTTGTTCAATGATGTTCCAGGAGCCCATACAGGCATGTAAAAGAAAGAACCGCGATGGATCCAAAATGGAGGATTCTTTAGAAGGTTCGAGGAAAAATTTGCCTGTACGAAGGAGGCAGCAATGTATTATTCAAAATTAAGTTCATTAAGGTAATAATGAGCACCTTGGATCGTTTTTGTTAAATGTTTACTTTCGCTTTTTTCCCTCTTCTCAATTTATGAATGTTTCTTTTTTTCCGTTGTATTAGCATGGAGTAGAAAAATCTCTTTGTGGATGATGAGTTAGGTCTTATTTAAAGGAATATGTCACAATGGAATCCGTAAAACAAGGTAGTGAAGAAATTTTAATGGAAGGTCGCATTTACACGATTGAAGGTCAATACTGCCTTGAGCCTTTCAGAACAGAATCTTGGAGTAGAGGATTTCTTTATTGTTCCCTCAGAAACCTGGAGGGCTTCATTTTGATTTTTCAATGTTAGGGCTGTTGTGAAGTCCAGCTACGTGTGCTGCATGCGAAAATGCAATTTGTCGTCTTGTAACGTTTTAAATGGCTCAAAAGTGCTCATTGCAGCCTAACTTCGGATTATGTCTTTTTTGATGTTACCATTGATTTTTGAATTTTCTTCAATTTTATAAAAATTCATTTAAAAAAGTCCAAAAAAACTAATGGGCTACGTAATTGACCAGAATGAACTCTTCAATCCAAAATGAAATTTCAGCAAGGTCGGATTGAGTAACCGAAGCCTTGTTGACGCAGCACCGTCTACGACTTTTTGCTGCGTCAGTAATTAAAAGGCCTCCTCTTTCACAAACACGTACTTTACGCCTATTTCCTCCTATTAAATTATTATTTTTACTGTCCATAAATCAAGCAAAAATTTTGATTTTCTAAAATTGAACCGGTACTGCTGCTTAAACGACAATTATGTTCACAAAAGAGTTGATTTGGATCAGCAGGATGCAATGGATTAAATGATATGAGATTTTAATCTTATAAAGGGAACGAAATTCCCTTCTTCTATCAAGAATAACAGAGTAAACAAATTAATCAACCTATTTCAATTATGTTGCATTCTAAAATAATTGATTTACTTTTGTTTTTCTCTTCTATTCATTACCAAAGTGGACAGTGGGCGGGCTATTGAAACCGACGATAATCGAACATGATAGACCACCATTTCCTGGGAACGTACAAATTGATTTAATGATAACCTGATAACAAATACTTGCTAAAAGAGCGAGTCCAACGAGATAAATCCGAATCCTCCATTATTAATCCCCCCCAACCTTGTTTGTTTATTTTACCTATTTAAAGGCGTGAAAGACAAGGAAAACATTCGGTCATTGGCCAGATTAAAAAATCTGCTTATAAAGGAACAACCTTGGTCGTTTGTTTACCAAAATGGAGTTTTATCACTAAACATTCAAAAATATTTTTTTTTTCATGTTTATCAAATAGTACATAATAGCTAATAATTAAACGTTTTAATGGGTTCCCACAAAAGGTTAACGAATCAGGGGATCAAAAAGTCTTTTTCATTATCTTTTATTTATCGATCAGCTGCAAACCTGTTGAGGGCACTTGTTGGATTTATATTTTATTGATGGGGTCATTTTTGAACATCGATTTCTCCTGAACGGCTGGACCGATTTTAGCTTTTGAAAGCTCATTAGACGCAGAATTAAATAATATTTCTTTCTTTACTTCGTGGTTAAGTCGCTAAAACGAATTGTTTTTGCGCTAGAGATCAAAAACTTAAAAAAGTTCCAAATTTGGCCCGTTTTCAAAATGGCCCGAAAACTTGGATTTAGAATACCCTTTGGTCCTAAACAAGATGAAATCAGAAAATAGTGCACCTTTTGCTATTTGAAACCCTAATTTTCTTATTTATTATTTGTTTCTTCTTATTATTTTTAATACCCGGGGCCCATCCAGGCATTTTATTCGGTTAAAAAATATATCAAAATGATAAGATAAATGTGACTATCTAACTAAGGTCAAGTTTTAATAATCGACCTTAAAACTTTTCTTGTTTGCTTTAGTTTTTTCCCTACTTATATGTACCTACAAATGGTTTTTTTAAATGAAAATCTTGTTACGATTTGATCAAATCTGAGAAGATTTTGTTCGAACTTTATTTCTTTAATCTTCAATTTTTTCCATCAAACGAACCTGTGGGGAAAGTAAGTCATGAAAAAGAAAGGTGAAAGTGAAACGTCATAAAAGTTATTGAGGAAAATTATTCTAGTTAAAACTTGTCAATCTTTCAGGTTCCTTTTTTTCTTCTTTTATTATAAACCACCCCTTGACGTAAGCATGACGTAAGCAGTTAAAGCAGTCATTCAAAAAAATTGACCCAAAAAGCGAAAACATTTTTCTTCCCACTCGAATTTACCCTTTTATCAATCTTTATTTTCCAAAGAGTGAAAATTAGTTAATAATAAAATTAGATTATCAACTTATTTATTAATTATTGCGTATTAGCAATCCATATTTAATTATGTAATAGACTAGACAATAGGTGAAAATAAATTCGTATATAAAAAGGCCCATTTTAATATCTGCATAATTAGAGGTCGTAAAAAGAAAATTTAAATGAATAAGATAAAGGGGGTACCTAGATGGCGGAGGAAGTTATCACAATGGAGATAAATTTAAAATATTTCTTTGGGTGATAAATGTGGTTATTTTGTGCTTATGAAGTCTAACTGAAGGAAAAATGATCTTGACAAATATTAACACAAAATTCGATTTAACCGGTTTGAGCCTTCTGATGGAATTGCTTCTGGTTGAAGGACGAATTTCTCGAATTACACCCATTAATTGGCTTTATTTATTTTTACAACCTATTTATAGTCTGGTTCGTTGTAAATCAAATAGCCCTTGTTTATTCCACTATAAAATGATTTCCAAGTTGTAAAATGATAATGCTTATGGGCTCGTTGTGTTAAGTTTTCTTTGTCAATAGAGCTTTTTGTTACTGAATTGTTTTTTTGTTTTTCAGCGTGGAGCGGGACCGGCTTCGCGAGCGGGAGCGGCAGGCCAGGGCTCAGATGTCCTCAGCCTCTGAACGCGAGGACCCTCCTTCTGGCACTCCACTTTTTGGTGCCATAGTCCGGGTAAGTTTTCTCTTATTTCAAGCTTTAAAATATAAAAAGGGTCTTGGCAGGTTGGAGTGAGAATCCCCCGATCTTCACAAAATTTTCAACATTTACAGGGTGGGACATTAGGAAGTTGGGAGTATATTGGGGTCAGTTTGGGCAGTATGCAGGGGTCAGTTTGGGCAGTATGCAGGGGTCAGTGTGGGCAGTATGCTGGGGTCAGTTTGGGCAGTATGCTGGGGCCAGTTTGGGCAGTATGTAGTGGTCAGTTTGGGCAGTATGCTGGGGTCAGCCTGGGCAGTACGCTGGGGCCAATTTGGGCAGTTTACTGGGGTCAATTTGGGCGGTATGCTGGGGTCAGTTTGGGAAGTATGCAGTGCTCAGTTTGGGCGGTATGCTGGGGTCAGTTTGGGCACTATTCAGGGGTCAGTTTGGGAGGTATGCTGGGGTCAGTTTGGGCAGTATGCTGGGTCAGTTTGGACGGTATGCTGGGGTCAGTTTGGGAAGTATGCAGTACTCAGTTTGGGCGGTATGCTGGGGTCAGTTTGGGGAGTATTCAGGGTTCAGTTTGGGCAGTATGCTGGGGTCAGTTTGGGCACTATTCAGGGGTCAGTTTGGGAGGTATGCTGGGGTCAGTTTGGGCAGTATGCTGGGTCAGTTTGGGCAGTATGCTGGGTCAGTTTGGGCAGTATGCTGTGCTCAGTTTGGGCAGTATGCAGTGGTCAGTTTGGGCGGTATGCTCGGTTCAGTTTGGCCAGTATACTGGGGTCAGTTTGAAAGCTTTGGCATGCTGTTGCTGTGTACCAAAAATGGACATTTCGATAGAAAACCATCGATTTTCACCAAATTTTTGAGAACGTTTCCGTTTTGATGGTTCCACTTCCATACCAGACCAGACCATGAGAATCAGATAAGCTGAATAAACGCTCTCGTGTTATAATCATGCAATTTGGTTCTCAGAAAATTGAATAATAAAGTCAAATGCTTGCTGTCATGATAGAAAAAAGGCGCCTTAGGACGTTTCCTTGTAATCGTTGTCCGAGTCACGTACACCATCCTGTTAAGATCTTCCCATAGAACAACCCCCTGACGTAATTTCTCTTTTGTCTCTTTTTCGAGAGTGTTCTTTTGCTTCTTAAAATCGTTTACTATCTATTTTAAACGGGAGTTCATCTTCGTAAATCGTTTTGTGATTCGGTGTGCTCTGGTGAAGCCTTGACATAGTTAACTATAAACAGGTTTACGATCGATGATCGTAGTTCTAAGATGATTTCGCGCTAGTTTTTCCCTCATTTCAAGTAGATTCGAATTTTCGAAAATTTTTCTTTCCCGTTACTCTCATCCGTCAACCATGTCAGATGCAATTTTCGATTTCCATTATTTTTGCATAAAAAGCAGGTTCAACTAGACAACTGCCAGTGGTCAATTTATTATCATCGTAGCTCCTGATCTGTTGCATCATAAAATCCAATTCTATAGAAGGATTTTGGATTTTATTGTTGTTTTATAAAATAATTTCCCCCTAGCTACTTTTCTTAGGGTCGTCCAATCGTTAATAGATTGGAGGGAACAGGAGGGTGAATCTGGAAATTGAGAGCACGGTTGCACCAGAGATGTCAGCGGCAGATGCATGTTTGCTCCAGGCTCAATTTTGTACCCTCCCACCCTTTTTTATTTTCTTCCCCTTTTTTTACCTGTTGGAGCTTTGCACGTTCCGTTGGGTATGGTCAGGTAGATCGGAAATATCGATAGGAAGAGAGGACTAGCGAGAGTGAGGCCACCGTTTTCAGATCAATAGTGCTACCCTCCCATTAGCACTCCCCCAACCGACCAACCAACATTCTTAGACTCAAAACACTCTCTTCCTCCCCCCATCGCTACAACCTCGCACGCTCGCGCGCCACTTGAGAGAGGGAAACTCTCCGGCCACCTTTGACAAACTCTTTAATAACCAAATATTTAATTGTTGTCCCAAGATAAATCAATATTTATGCCCTCTTCGATACACTGCAAATATAATCGAATTTTGATTTCCTATTTATCGTCAAACGGTGACACTTCATCCCTATTCTAGTTTTTTTCCAAGACGATTTTCTAAGGTTATGAAAAAGTAGCTCAAAAGATGGATATCATATCCTTAATTATGGAAATTTGCTAATTTGCGATGCTCGTTTTGTTCTTTCAACTACCTGTTACTCAACCTCTGTTCGTTAGTGATTTTTCCTCGATTACCTCAACCCCAATGGGAGCATCTGTGTTTTTTATGGGTAGATAATAAAAAAAATACTTCTTTGGTCAATTTAAACGAGAGGTGTTTAAGTAGGTATGTTATTAAGTGTACCCTTTGTGAATACCCTTTTATGTTCAAATCAAAGGCTCTTTTTCCTTTTACGTCCTCTGGGAAAAAAACAAACTATAAATACGAACTCTCGTACCCATAACTTTCCTCGTTTTCATCATTTTGATGAACGGTTAACCATTTCCTTTGCCTTTACTGATAAGAAAAAAATGGCGTTTTCCTAATTTTGACCTTCAAACACCTATTAGGGCCTTTTTCTTGTTTGAAAAGTTATTCACGATCTTTTTTTAACATACTAAAAAGTTAACATGGTAAACTCGGGGTCTTCTGGTAAATTTGATGTTGAACTAGCGCTCCAAGCGGTTTCTTTAGTAAACCTCTAGTAAACAATAAGTAAGTCGTCAGAATTTCGAATTCTATTTATGAACTAAGCAGAACCCCGGATCCATTAATATTTATTTATTTTATAGGTAATACATTAATTTAAGGGAGGGACGTTTTTTAGTCGGTATTTGATAACCCTAACCCTTCCACTCTCCCATCACCTCCACACCCTCCTCCCCACCTCCCCCGAACCTCCAAGTTTCTTTTCTTTGGGTGTTACAGGACCTAAGAGTGAGATATCATTTGTTTTGCCTAACCTTAACCAAATAGCGAAATTCTTGTCTAAAATTAGGATGTTTAAAAATAGTTTTTGCATTTGTTAAAACTTCCATACTCTCCGGGAAATACTATTTATGTACGTTTCATTCTTTACGAATTACTTTTATCACGATTAGAGCCCCATTTTGCCCAACTCTGCTCAGGTGGTTGCAGCAAAAAGGTTCATAGGAAAGCTGCTTTGTGAAATAAGGCGAGATGCCCTATTTTTGCATTTTTTTTAAATTCGAAAAATTGTCGAATAAAAGATAAATTTCGATGAGCATTTACATTTTAAGTGTCCGAGTTAATTTTATTTACGGTTTACTTCCCCTTTAAAGCCTTTCTAGTGAGTTATGTTTAAAACCCCTACAATGGACAATTGCCAAGGTTTTTCAACGCCGAGAATCTTTCTCAAGTTGCCCATCCTGTCTGCAAATCTACAATGTCTACGACGAGACGCATATTTTAATAATTTGTCGAAAGATCGCATTGAATTCTAATCGAATTAATTGATTTGATAGTCTGCGTGTTAAATTATGGGAGAATGGCTTTTTAGAGGGTTGACATTGAGGGGTGGGTTGAAAATCTGCTGGGAGTCGATCAATTTGAAATGGGACTCGTGGGAAGGTCGTTGATCCTTAGTTCGGTTCCCCCCCTCACGGTTTCCAGGTCCGCCGATGTCCGACGTTCTGTCCCACGTTGAGACCGATGACGTCATAACGGGATAGCGAGTCATCGGATTCATATGACGTCATTGTATATTGATCTTTTTCTCTCCCTTCAAACCTCGTGTTTCCCTCCTCTTTTTGAATCCGTACCTGGCCACTTAGCCATGTCCCCAGATGTTCGCATTTAGGTTCCGAAGAACTTGTCAAGTGTGACAAGTTACCCAAAGCAAATCGTTTCTTTCCAATAAATCATTCAGGCCTTTCGTTGACTCACGGGGTCTTCCCCACCTCAGGGGCAACATGCACAAACAAACACACTGGAAAAGTACAGAATATTTTCTTGTTTTTAAAATTAAAACCAATTGTTGAACCTAACGAAATTTTGAGAATTAGGTTAGATTCATGGTAAAATTTTCCAGAAAGGGCGCTTCCCCAAGTCTTCAGAAACTTGTTTTCGAAATTTCTCCTCTCCAAATTAGGCTAAACGTATTTGTAATGTTTATTTTAAAAATTGCCCTTTTTTAAGAAAATTGAGTGTTTGTTGTGCTCCCTGAGCTTTGCTTGCAAGAGGAAAAAAGATAACCCCTTGAGTTGTCCAACTTCCTATTGGTCCTGAGCTTTGCTTGCTAGAGGAAGAAAACAGCAGAGGTTCCCAAACTTTTTCACAGTGCGCCCCCCTTTTAAACTAATTAAAACCTTTGCCCCCCCCACAAAGTTTTGAATGTTAACTTTGAGGTTTTGAACAAAATTTGGACTTTGAAATGTTGATTTCGAGGTTTTTGACTAAAGAAATTGCACTTAAAACATTGATTTTGAGGTTTTTGACCATAAATTGACTCCTAAAACCATGACTTTAAAGTTTTTGACGAAAAATTGTCTCTTTAAAGTTGATTTTGAGGTTTTTGACAAAAGGCTCTTAAAACCTTGATTTTAAGGTTTTTTTTTAAAATAAAAAATTGACTCTAAAAGCATTGCTTTTGAGGTTTTTTGACGAAAAATTGTCTCTTAAAACTATGATTTTTAAGTTTTTGACGAAAAATTGTCTCTTTAAAGTTGATTTTGAGGTTTTGACAAAAAAAAAATTTTCCCTTTAAAGTTGATGTTGAGGTTTTTTAAAACAAAAATTGACTCTTAAAACCATGAGTTTTAGGTTTTTGACAAAACATTGCTCTTTTAAGTTGATTTTGAGGTTTTTGACAAAAAATAGCTCTTAAAACCTTGATTTTAAGGTTTTTTGACAAAAAATTGACTCTAAAAACATTGCGTTTGACGTTTTTCGACGAAAAATTTTATTGTCTCTTAAAACCATGATTTTTAGGTTTTTGACGAAAAATTGCTCTTTTAAGTTGATTTTGAGGTTTTTGACAAAAAAATATCTATTAAAACCTTGATTTTAAGGTTTTTCGACAAAAAATTGACTCTAAAAGCATTGCTTATGAGGTTTTTTGACGAAAAATTGTCTCTTAAAACCATGATTTTTAGGTTTTTGGCGAAAAATTGCTCTTAAAACCTTGATTTTAAGGTTTTTTGACAAAAAATTGACTCTAAAAGCATTGCGTTTGACGTTTTTCGACGAAAACTTTTATTGTCTTTTAAAACCATGATTTTTAGGTTTTTGACGAAAAATTGTCTCTTTAAAGTTGATTTTGAGGTTTTTGACACAAAAAAAATGGCTCTTAAAACCTTGATTTTAAGGTTTTTTTTTTTTTAAATAAAAAATTGACTCTAAAAGCATTTCTTTTGAGGTTTTTTGACGAAAAATTGTCTCTTAAAACTATGATTTTTAGGTTTTTGACGAAAAATTGTCTCTTTAAAGTTGATTTTGAGGTTTTTTAAAACGAAAATTTGGCTTTCTAAATGTTGGTTTTTGGGTTTTTGACAAAAAATTGGCTCTTAAAACCATGTTTTCGAGGTTTTCGACGAAAATTTGGCTCTTAAAACCTGGATTTTGGAATTTTTGACTAAAAAAGGCTCTTAAAACCTCGATTATGAGGTTTTTGCACGAAAATTAGCCTTTACAAATGTTGATGTTAAGGTTTTTGACGGAAAAAATGCTCTTAAAATGTTGATTTTAAGGTCTTTGATGTAAAATAGCCTTAAAATTGTTCATTTTGAGGTTTTTGACGAATCTATCATTGGATTTGGTCACTTTGGAATTTTATGAATAAAATGATGAGTAGGTATTTGACAAAAGAGATAAAAGAAAAAGAAATTTTTGGGAGACATTTGGGGAAAAAAATCTTGAGCCTGCCCACGCTCAAAAGTTTGGGAACCACTGCCTTATATCCAACTTCCTATTGGTCCTTAGCTTATAAGAGGGAAAAAACTACCCCCTAGAGTTATCCAACTTCCTATTGGCCCTGGCTTTGCTTGCAACAGGAAGAAGTCTCTTGGAGTTATTACCTTTTGAAACCTTCCCAGCCAGCTCTGCCACCATTTTGTTAAAATAAAAAAAAATCTTCGAATTATCAATAAAAGTCTTTTTTTTGATTCCAGGTTCATCCATCTCCTGGAGACCGGGTAAAGCAGAACATTCAAAGTACACTCGGAGAGTACGATAAAGTAAAGCACCTTCTTGAGGAACCGAAGCAGCTGCTTGGTTTCGACGGATTGCCTCCCGCGTCGCCAGCTCCGGCTCCTATTTGCAGCACGAAACCTTCCCAGTCGAGACCTCACGAGTTCAAAAAGCCGCCATCTTCCCATTTGAGTTCGAACTCAAGGCCATCGCATCACGTTCAATCGTCTTCAGCTTCCAGGTTCTTTTATCCATTTCAAAAGAGCATTTTTTAACTTTTTTTTAGAAACTCATTCGCAAAACCTGCCGATGGTAAGCCAACGTACAATTCGAGTAGTTCAGCGAGAGCCTATTATGGCCCACCTGGGAAACAACATTCGGTCGAGCATAGATCCAACGGAGTCGGAGGAGCTCAGAAAAATCCCCCATCAGGTCATCATGGGAGGATTCCTTCCAGAAACCCTAACCGCCTCCATTTGGACATTCCAGTGAGTAATCCGTCGATGAATGTTTCCATGCAAATTGAATTTTTCTAAACATTTTCTTTTTTTTTAGCCACCGACCAAAGATTCTACGAGACAAGGGGTAGGCCTTCCTAATAATGACGTTGAGAACATTCTTAAGGTACAATTTTCAACTCAACCATGAAGAAAATCATGATACAAATCGCAAAAAAAATCGCGCATCATTAAAAAAATGTGATAGGAAGTCTTCAAAAGAAAGATTTTTTGTGTAATAGTAATATGTAGTGAGTATGAATCTTAAAATAGACAAGTGAGCTAGGCTAGGAGTCACGTGGGTCTTTTTTTAGCTTCCCCCTTATTTTGAAAAAATTCAAAGTTTTCTTTTATAATCAATATGATTTTTTTTTCAACAATCCTTAAATTATTTTGTATTTTTGACTTGTTCATGCCCTAATTTCGATGTTTAGTTGGAAATTTGTGTTAAAATAGATTTTATGTTATGTCAGGGAGCCAATTAGTGTTTTCATCCTTTTTGAAGGGGCAGGTTGCAATTAAGGGATATGAACCACTTGTGTGGAATTAATTTGAAATAATACTTCTGAAAAATTTCTTAACGAAAAATTAAAACGTAAAACCTTTCAAATTTTAAGGTTGGTGGATGGCGAGTGGAAGTGCAGTTTTTCGACCCTTCTAGCACCTCCAAAAATGATAAGTTTATTGAAAAGAGAAGCGTTTTTTTTTATTTTTGACCCGAAAAATGGAAATTTTCCGCAAAAAATGGTTGTTTTTCAAAATTGTTAAAAATGAGCTAGAATCTGTGAATTCTCTAGCTCAATTGTACAAGGAGACATTTTGGAATTTTTTGAAAATACCAATTTTTGTTGGAAAATTTCCATTTTCCGGGCATAAAATCCAAAAAAGGGCCACCATGCGCGAATCGCTGTTCCAAAATATAAACGAATCGATTTTCAAAATTAAAATTGGATCATTTCTGAGAGCGCTAGGAGGGCCCCAAAATTCTACTTCTCTCTCTTTCTATTCACTGGATTGACACCCAGAAGTTAGTGGACCATGTCCAAGGTTTAAAATTGATAGTTAAACATGGATGAAAAATAAATTATGTTTTAAAATTATTAGCGGGATCTTCTGCTGTTTTTGAATTAAAATAATATCAATAGATAATTAGAGGTATAAGGAGTGAAGTTTTCCCTGAGAATTTAATGAAAATGACTTGAAATCATTATTTCAGAAACTTTTACATATAAAATTTATATTGAATAAGGTATCATGGTTTTCGATTTTATTTTAGCACATAAAATGCTTTTCTTTTTCTATAATTTTCATTTAATTTTTGTTTTTTTCCTAGGAAATGACTGAATTCAACGTCATGACACCTTTGACAGCAATTGCCTCAACACCTCGCAAAGAAGTAGATTCTAAATACAATTTTAACATCGATTTATTTCAACAGGTAATTTTAATATATTTGGCAATATTTTCCCAAAAAGTTCCCAACTTTTGATTTTAAAGTTAATTTTTGCATTGTTTATTGGCGTTTTGTTTTTATCATTTGACTTTCCTCAACCTTGCAATATAATATCCATTAATCTAAGTTTGAACCTTAGCAGCCTTGAAACCGAATTCATCTTCATCCTTTTATAAATCCAACAAGGGCTCAAAATATTATGATTTAAAAAAAAATCCCATGGGCCTTATTTATATGCTAGTGTAAATAAGGACTAAGCTTCTTATAATGTTCTTATAATGAGTAACCTAATCTTTCTGTTTTTATTAATTTTATTGTAAATTCCTTTTGCAGGATCAGCGGCAAGAACCACCAAAGTCTTCTTTGCAAACCATTGACCTTACTGGGCCTGTTACGATCAATTTATTGTCTCCTCCAAGACCGGAATCTCCACCTCCTCTACCCCTGTCGCCACCTCCAGCTACACCTTGCCCTGCCAAAAACTGTAAGTAGATATTTTGTTGTCAGCATATAAATAATAATAAATAAAAATTTATTACACCAAAGGCGTAGAGCCCATATAAAAGGTGAACAGGAACAACTTTGGAAATAAGAAAATAAAAATATTGTGCACTTTGAATGGAATTTAACTTCCCAGTTAAAGCTCAATTTTCGATTGTTTACTTGGCTCCTCTTAACTTCTTTTTTCATCATAAAGAAAACATTTTTGAAATTAGTCCAAATGTATAAATTAGTTGTCGAAAAGAGCGACTCTTGTATTCTTTTTTTAATGAGCCATTTTAAAAATTAAATCGGAAAACATGTAATTGATTGGGCTAAGTGAAATGTGGTTGGCAAAGTGCCTACTTCATATTTGGATTTAGTGGAAATTGCTGAAGCTTTCATACCAGTTTTCCCATCGTTTGGCCAAAACTAATAAAAAATAGAAAAACCCCTATAATCCTCTAGATGTTATCTATATGGAACTGGGTTGTCCTTATCATTAATTTTTCTATGAAATATCTCTGCTTTGTTACAATGTAGTCTTAAGTGAAATCTTTTTTGGTTAATCCTCACCAATCTAGTCAAAAAGGCACCTAGTGTCCAAAAATGATCAAAATTCTGGCTAAAAGGGCCCTATTTGTCTACGAAGGGCCTCTCTCATCCAAAAAGGATCAAAAATCAAGCTAAAAGGGCCTTTTTGTTGTAAAGGAACAAATATAGTCAAAAGGGCACCTGGTGTCCAAAAATGATCAAAATTCTGGCTACAAAGGGCCCTATTTGTCTATAAAGGGCATCTCTCATCCACAAAGGATCAAAAATCAAGCTAAAAAGGGCCTTTTTGTCGAAAAGGAACAAAAGGGCACCTAGTGTCCAAAAGTGATCAGAAATCAAGCTCAGAAGGGCCCTAATTGTCTATAGAGGGCATCTCTCATCCAAAAAGGATCCAAAATCAAGCTAAAAAGGGCCTTTTTGTCAAAAAGGAACAAATATAGTCAAAAGGGCACCTAGTGTCCAACAATGATCAAAATTCTGGCTAAAAAGGGACCTATTTGTCTATAGAGGTCCTCTCTCATCCAAAAAGGATCAAAAATCAAGCTAAAAGGGCCTTTTTGTCGAAAAGGAACAAATCTAGTCAAAAGGGCACCTAGTGTCCAAAAATGATCAAAATTCTGGCTAAAAAGGGCCCTATTTGTCTATATAGGGCCTCTCTCATCCAAAAAGGATCAAAACTCAAGCTAAAAAGGGCCTTTTTGTTGAAAAGGAATAAAATCTAGTCAAAAGGGCACCTAATGTCCAAAAATGATCAAAAATCAAGCTAAAAATGGCCCTATTTGTCTATAGAGGGCCTCTCTCATCCAAAAAAGATCAAAAGTCAAGCTAAAAAGAGCCTTTTTGTCGTAAAGGAACAACTGTAGTCAAAATGTGTCCAAAAATGATCAAAAATTGAGTTAAAAATGGCTCTATTGGTCTATAAAAGGCATCTCTCATCCAAAAAGGAACAAAAATCGTAAAGGAACAAAATGTAGCTAAAAGCGCCCCTAGTGTCCAAAAATGGAAAAAAAAAAATCTTGCTAAACTGGGCCCTATTTGTCGCAAAAGAATGATAACATTGTTAAAAGGGTCCCCTATTGTCCAAAAATTATCAAAATCTAAGCCAACAAGGGCCCTTTTCATCCTAAAGGGAACGAAATCTAGATAAAAGGGCACCTAGTGTCCAAAAATGATCAAACATCAAGCTAAAAAGGTCCCTATTTGTCGCAAAAGAATGAATATCTAGTTAAAAGGGTCCCCTAGAGTCCAAAAAATATCAAAATCTAAGCTAACAAGGGCCCTTTTCATCCTAAAAAGAATAAAATCTAGATAAAAGGGCACCTAGTGTCCAAAAATGATCAAAATTGTGGCTAAGAAGGGGCCTATTTGCCTATAGAGGGCATCTCTCATACAAAAAAGATCAAAACGCAAGCTAAAAAGGGCCCGATTTGTCTATAAAGGGCCTCTCATCCAAAAAGGATCAAAAATCAAGCTAAAAAGGGCCTTTTTGTCGTGAAGGAACATATATAGTCAAAGGGCACCTAGTGTCCAAAAATGATCAAAAATCAAGCTAAAAAGGGTCCCATGCTAGTGTCTCCAAAAATGGATCAAAATCAAGCTAACTAGGCCCTTTTCGTCCTAAAAGGAACAAAATGTAGCTAAAAGCGCCCCTAGTGTCCAAAAATGAACAAAAATCTTGCTAAACTGGGCTCTATTTGTCGCAAAAGAATTAATATCTATGTAGTTAAAAATGTCCCCTAGTGTCCATAAATGATCAAAATCTAAGGAAACAACTTTTCATCCTAAAAAGAGCAAAACCTAGATAAAAGGGCACCTAGTGTCCAAAAATGATCAAAATCTAAGCCAACAAGGGCCCTTTTCATCCTAAAAAGAACAAAATCTAGATAAAAGGGCACCTAGTGTCCAAAAACGATCAAAATCAAGCTAAAAAGGGTCCCCTATTGTCCAAAAATGATCAAAATCTTAGCCAATAAAGGCTCATCCTAAAAAGAACAAAATCTAGTTAAAAGGGCACCTTGTGTCCCAAAACGATCAAAATCTTAGCCAACAAGGGCCCTTTTCATCCTAAAGGAACAAAATCTAGATTAAAAGGCCTGTAGTGTCCCTAAAAATTATCAAAATCTTACCAAAAAGGGCCCTATTTGTTAAATTATGAATTTTCGAAAAAGATATCGATTCCATAGCTCGAAAAATGAAACTAAGAATCCCATGGTCTCAATTGAAAAATTCCATTTTTTTCGCGCCATCTCCAAAAAACAACTTCAGCAGCAAACTTCCCCTGGAAAACTTTAATAAATCAAACCCAAAAATCCTGTTTTTGTGGCAGAATTTTGTTTTTGCTTTCCTTTATTGCACCAGGGTGGCGAATTATCTCATTTGAAGGTTGCCTCTCCAGACCATTTTCCATATCAAAGAAAAAAAACGTCTCACTTGTCCAAAAGCAGCTCCAATTCACGATTCTGCAATTTATTTGAATTCTATTTCAAATTTCTTGGAAAATTTACCCTCTCATGGTTAATTTAACCGCAAGGGTATTGTCGGATCATGATAATTCCCACCTCCACTTGTCTTTACAGGCTTAGCATAAATTGCGTGAGTTATTGCCTATAGGATGCACTTCCTCACCCACCTTTTCACCTGACCTTGCACAAAAAGATTTAAACTCTCAATCTAAACCAATTACGAGAAAAAGACCATCAAGGAAAACTTCAAACTCTTCATTTCCAGTATTTTTTCAGCAACATGAATTTTCTTGACGGCCCAAATATGTTTTTTTGCTTGTCATTTTCATACATCGTTTCATAAGTTATGTACATATCTGCTTTGTTTCATGCAAACCCGTTGACGCGTTACATAACTGGGTTTAAGTATTGATTTATTCGATAAAATAAACGGATTTGAGGACATGATGTCGAACTTTGAATTTACCAACTTTTTTATTTAAAAAATCGAGCGAATCTTATTCTCTTCTTTAAGACGGAGGACCCTCTGCTCCGACAGCTGGATAGGGACACCTGGAACTCGCACCCGGTGTAATATTATAATACATCCTTGTTCTATTTAAATTAAACTAATCACGAATTGTGAACTTTTATTGATTTTTGTCGCACATGATGGTCGTCAACGTGGTCAAGATCTTCAGAATTGAAGTTTGGTGCTAGAAGGGCCAGGGGGAATGATAAAACCAAAGATTTCGAGAAAAATGAAAAACTAAGATTTCTATTAATCCTTTTGTAGGGCTTGTTAGTGGCATATTTCTTTTATATATTTCTCCAATATCCTGATAAAACTGTTGGTTTTTTTGAAAAATTTCATTTGAATTTTAGTTTTAGAATACATTAATACAGGTCGCCATGTTTTTAATTTTTTGAAAATCATAAAAAATTGAAAATCGACGAAAAAAAATTACTTTCATTTTTTTTCCTTCTTGTTGTTCTACCGATAGTACTCCTTCATAGCCCCTAGATAGTGCTGACAAAAAAGTGACTTTCATCTTTTTTCCCCCCTGAAAGAAAAATTTCAAATATTTCTTTTCTTTTACTTTTGCCTAATTGTGAAAGGACTCGAGGTAGGGGATGTAAACGGTTAGGTATAATAGCCCCCTCCTTTCTTTTCAACCCCTGTCTTGAATAAGGGCTTCCTTTACCTTCGCTATACCTTCTCCAGTCTCGCTAACGGTCAGACGTGCATTTTTCCATTCTCAGCGAGTCCCGCCGTATGATGACAACTTTGTTGTGCACGAATTTCATGCTCCAGCCAAATCAAACGCTCTTTGAAAACCCTCGGAGGATCACCGATCATAACAGACGAGGTATTACATCATGTGTGCTCAACCATTTTTTTCTTCTTGAAAAACAAATTGCATTGTTTTCTGCATAAAATAGTTTATTTGATTACTATCTCATTACTTTATTATTACACTCAGATTACTTCAACCGTGAAATGACCAGGAGAATGGCGAGGTGCGGCATAGCAAATGATGCTGCCTAAATAAAATAATATAAAATAAAAATTGATTTAGCACGTGCGAAACACGTATTATGCAGTATCGGTGCGATTCGCAAATTTTATTTTTAAATGAGCGAACGATGCGATGACAGTTTTGTTTCCCCTTCCCCCTTTTCGAAGGTTTTATTTAAATATGAATATGCACAGGATTGTCCTTTGTTACGTCTTATTACTTTCTACTTTAAATGAACAAAAAATGAGCGTTTTTGTGGCCTTGGCCTAGTTCTAGCGTTGTTTTTTAGTACTGCACCTCTGGGATGTGCATTTAGATAAAAGAACCTTATGAAATTATCTGGTGACCTAATATTGTTCTGAGCGATTCTCGAGATTTATTGTTTTGATGTGATTTTTCTTGAGCGTCCTGTCACGAGGCCTCGTGCTCCATCGTTGCGTGTTCAAGCAATCGCCGTCGACCTGGAAGGCATCAAACCTTAGGGCGGAAACGGAGGTTATGTGGAAAAAGGATTGTGAGATCGCCTTTGCCTTACAAATGTTTTGGGGACCCCTCTCTATGAGCTATTCTCCTGAGTTCTCTGCCGGGCTTTTCGCCCCTCTCCTTCTTTTTTCCCCCCCGTAACATACTATCCTCTCGCTCTCTCACATTCATTCTCTTTCTCTCATCTCCCCTCCCGACCCACGCGCACTTAGCGTACACAATTCTCCAGTGCAGTCTGCCGCCACGATACGAAACCCATGCTTCCTTTACTTTTCCTCTCTTTACGTCCACTCTTTATCAATGTCGGCCACGTTTTTTTCATCCAACCGTCTTCTTGCCCCTTGAAATCCGTGAGTTTGGAGAAAATCCTACGCTCCGGCTACTCTGAGTGTGACCGACTGTTCAGTGAAGCGATTCTTCTTTTTGTCCTCTTCTTCTGCGGACTCAAAACATTTCCCTCCAAGAAAACCATCCGGGAACATTCTCACATGTAAGTCCATCCACGCTGCACTATCTTATCTCTCCCGCCTTTCAAAGAAAATAGAATAAACTCATCCAGTGTTGCATGGGTTCACTTATTTACAGCCTAGAATCTCGAAGGAACGTTTTGACCTTACTTAGACTTTATTTTTAGACCCTACCCATAAATCCAGATCCCTTATACATGGTTTCACTTAGCTTTAATTTACAATCCCGGACGAAATCGTTGATAATTCCCATGTTTTATTGACTTTTTACGACCCTATAATCGGAATCGCTCCAGAAACAAGCCGGCTCTCGTGGTCGCTGACACGTGTTGCTTGAAAACTTAATTTTTTTCGATCAACGAACTTCTCAATGGAAAATTTTTATTTCCTTGTCTGTCCAAGTCATTACTCATTACTAAACTGAAAAAGGAGTCCTTCGATTTAGCAATTCGCTTCTCTATAACGATTGTTTTAAAACGCAATAATGCAAATTACAATGCCTAATGATTATTTGACTTGCACGGAGCTACTTTGCTTTTTATCGTCCCGTTTTTCAGGTAAAAACTATTTAAATTGCGTATGAAGAATCCATTACGATTACACAAGCACCCTAGACTAGACAGCTGTTGGGGGGGGTACGAGCTATTTCCCTTCTGCCTTCACTTTGTCATAAGCCCCCTAAAGTTCGTTGCCACATTTTACCTTAAAAAATCACTCTTAAAGTCCTCGTATATTAACGATATTCATTATAATCCATATATATACATATATACCTTATATACGTTATATACATATATACATTATATACATTATATACATTTATATACATTATATACATTATATACATTATATACATTATACATTATATACATTATATACATATATACATTATATATATTATATATATTATATACATTATATACATTATATACTTATATACATTATATACATTATATACATTATATACATTATATACGTTATAGATATTCATTTATCTCGCTATCTTTAGCGTAATATTGATTTGATGAGAGAAATTAATTTAATTTTCCGCCTTATTTTATCCTTCGAGTTTTGATGCATTTGGAGGGATCCCTCCGCTTATTGGGAAACGAGGTTAATCGCTAGTGGGAGTAGAGAATAGAAAAACAGAAAATATTTCAAAAAATCAACTCTCCTTGAAGGCCTCCTGGCGAAAAATTGTTTGATTCTTTAAATTATACCCTTATAGAGGGTGGCCCCGAATTGACAGGCGACTTATAGGAAATGTGTAGGAGACTGGATCATAAACTTTAAAAGATTAAATCAAGTGTTAAATAAATTAGTTGGGAGTGGCAGGCTCTTTACGGTGTTCATTTAAAAATAAACATTAGGAACTTCATAGTCCCCACCTTGGAACAATGGACGACTATTTTCGCGTATCCAAGTACAAAACGTTGGTACCAATAAAAAAGCGATATCCGCTTGGAGAGGCAATTCCTTCCCTGACCTTCCACACAATTAAAGGCTTAAGTGATCAATTAACCGGGGAAATTTATATTTGAAGAGCCCTCAAGAGCACTAGGGTTGACTCGAAGAATGTCAACACTGAGGTTTCAAAGCACTTGAAACGTTTAAGAGGACGCTTTGAAAAACCGCCCAGTTTGTCGAGGGAAGAAGGACCAGAGACAGGTGGACGCTTCCTGTTTCCTTTAATTCCCTTTCCGCCGTCTTAAAATTTATATGACCCATTTTTCCATATTTTAAAAATAAATTACTTTCGCCCTTTTCAAAATTCATTTCTCAGCAAAACTCTTTGTTCTTGTTTTATTCTTTTTTCCTATCTATTTTTTTTTCTCTTCCGTATAATGCATATTTCTAGAATTAAAATTGCGATACTCCATTTCTCGCTATTTTTTATCTGAAAATGAAGAGCAGAGGGAAAAAAGACAGAAATCACTTTTTCGTCGATTTGAGATTAGCGCTATCTAGGTGGAGGAGTACTCTGTAGAACAACAAGGGGAAGATGAATGTTTTGTCATTACAGAGAGATTAATAGAAATCGAACTTTTCATTTTTCTCGAAATCACGATTTATTTTTGAACTCATTTCGTTTTTCTGTGCAAATATCTTTGGTTCTAATACAGATTTTTACATGCACCAAAAAAGGCTTTGCAGCTTTTACATGTACAAATATGTGGTAATTTTTGCACTTTCAGCCCGATTTTCGCTCCTGGAAATTTTTTATCTTAAAACTAACTTCAGATTCGTATTTCTCGCCCAAAAAAGATTGGGAATGAATAGTTTTGTTTAAATTTCCCGACATTTTGCTGTGGGTGTAGTAAGTAGGTGATAAAAAATTGTGATTTTTCATCCTATAAAAACGTCCAAAACCATATTTTGGGCACATTAGGCCCCCCCCTAGTTTTTCCCCTTTCCCATTTTTTTTGTATACAATTTTTTTTTTTCCCTTTTAAACAATCATTTTTAGGCCCCCCAATTTTTGGCAATCCTTTGTAATTTGTTCCCCCAAGATGATATTCCAATGAAGGTGCCCCACCCCTATCCCCAAGCATGCTAAGGAAAATTTTTTTTTGTTGTGTGTGGCAAAGATAAGCCCACCAAGGGTGGAAGGACCCCCCAAAGAAAAACCCGGTTCCCCTTGGAAAAAATATAGGCCCCCCCCACCAAGGGGCCAAATTTCAAAAATTCCTCCCAGCCCAGCTGTCCCAACGTTCCCCCCCCCCCCGAGTTTATTCCTCTTTCGAATTCCCCATTGTGTTTCCCCTTCCTTTTCCATCCGAGGTAAGCATTTTCATTAGAATTTTAGGCGAAAAACAAAATCCGCAAACCTTCCCTGAAATTATAACCTTTCCCCCCCAATAAACGCCGGTAAAAATTAACAAAATGTCCCAAAATTACCGTACAGAGTGGGGAGAAAAAACAAAAAAAAAAAAACAAAAAAAAAAAAAAAAAAAAAAAAAAAAAAAAAAAAAAAAAAAAGAAACAAAAAAAAAAAAGAAAAAAATATATATAATAATTATTATATAGTAAATATATATGTATAATAATATATATATATCATATATAATATATATATAAATTGAATTATTATAATATAATATATCTATATGGTAAATTTAAAATTACTTTACATCTGTCCATGTGAAAATTTAAAAGACCCCGAGGTAAATTTTTTAAGCTTTTTTTTGTTGCCGAAGAAAAGAAACAAAATTAAAAAGGACCAGAGTTGTGTGAGGCTCCATCTGCCGTGGCTAAGATATTTTGAGATCTTATACATTAAACTATTCACCTGCACATTTTGGGACGTAATTTTTCAAGTTTTTCTAATTTTCCTTTTTCCCCCTTGTTCCCCTCTGAAAAGGTCCCCCCACCTGTGGTTTCCCTATCCGTGTGTGGTTTTTAAATTATTTTTGAGGTCAACGAAAAATTTTTTTCTTGAACCTTTTTTTTTGTTTTTGTTTGTTGTTTTTTTTTTATTATTAGGGATTTAGTGTTTTTTTTTTTTCCATGATTGAGCCTTATCAGAGGAACAAGGTGGATTGAAGGAATACAAAGAACCAACGCAGCCCACCCTTGTAAGGGTTTTTTTGGGCTAAGCCCCGGTGGGAGTGCCCCCCAAGGGGATCTCCCTTTTACTGGGAAAGAAAACCAACACCGATGTTGGAAAGTTGGTTTTTTAATTTTTTTTTTGGTTTTTTTTTAATGTTTCAAATGGTTTTTTTTTTATTAGGTCGTTTTCCCCACCCCCCCCCAAGCCCGTAAAAAGCATCTGGTGGGGGGCCCTGTAAAAAAACACCGCTTGGGGGGGCCCCCGCCCGGCATGTACCGTGCTTCATACCGCCTGGTGGGATTATTTTCCTTTCCATCCAGCCCGATGATGTCCTGGTTTCCCACTGAATAGTTTCAAGAATCCGGAATTTCGAGTAACTTCCAAACCATGGGTGGGTGCGCCCCCCAAGCGTCTTGTCCCCCCCCCCCACACGCCTTTTTTGGGGGCCATGAGCAACAAGCCCGGGCCAAAAAAACCTTGCTGGGCCCGCTAAAAGGTCCATTTCCTTCCCTTCCCTCCACCAAACCCCCGAACGAAAAAAACCAAACACCCTGTACAGGCCTTATTTATTTCCGTTGTTTTTTTATTTTTTCCAAATTTATAAATGTTTTTAGG